>JAWQEG010002872.1:0-56880 GCA_033782935.1 Petrolisthes cinctipes | reverse complement strand
ATGTGGACAGTTGGTTAATGTGACAGTTGGTTAATGTGACAGTTGGTTAATGTGACAGTTGGTTATTGTGACGGTTGGTTAATGTGACAGTTGGTTAATGTGACAGTTGGTTAATGTGACAGTTGGTTAATGTGACAGTTGGTTAATGTGACAGTTGGTTAATGTGACAGTTGGTTAATGTGACAGTTGGTTAATGTGACAGTTGGTTAATGTGACAGTTGGTTAATGTGACAGTTGGTTAATGTGACAGTTGGTTAATGTGACAGTTGGTTAATGTGACAGTTGGTTAATGTGACAGTTGGTTAATGTGACAGTTGGTTAATGTGACAGTTGGTTAATGTGACAGCAGGATTATGTGTCAGCAATTTTTATAGATGCATATCCATTTTTAACAACCACCAAAACCATTTTGTTAAGAGCCAATTACTGTACAATACTGGCACAACTATAATGTCACAACCAGTCATTGCAATCATCAGTCACATCTATTCTATCGAGACAATCACACAACTAGGACAATTACACAACAAGGACAATCATACAACTAGGATAATTACACAACTAGGACAATTACTCAACTAGAACAATTACACAACTAGGACAATTACACAACTAGAACAATTACACAACTAGGACAATTACACAACTAGGACAATTACACAACTAGGACAATTACACAACTAGGACAATTACACAACAAGGACAATTACACAACAAGGACAATTACACAACTAGGACAATTACACAACTAGGACAATTACACAACTAGGACAATTACACAACTAGGACAATCATACAACTAGGACAATTACACAACTAGGAAAATTACACAACTAGGACAATTACACAACTAGGATAATCACACAACTAGGACAATTACAAAACTAGGACAATTACTACAAAAAGATTACCATTTACCCTACGATATCACGGACACCAAATCATTTATTCAGCCAGCCATAACCAGACACCAGCCAGCCAGCCAGCCACACCAAGACACAGCCAACACAATCAAACACCAATAAGCCAGACAGCCACAATCAGACACAGACACCCAAAAAGCCATCCAGCCACTACACAGGCAGCCAGCCAACCCGAAAGCCAGTAAACCGGCCAAACAAGCAGTTACTTAGACGTGACCTCACTTTAACACAGCAGGTGCATGTAGACTTAAGGTTAATAATGTAAGTGGCTACATTGTATTGGCCCTCTGTGTTGTTGCCACTGTTCTAAGATTAGCGAGGGGTGCGTGGTGACTGCAAGCGACAGGGTAACAATTATAATGTATGTTTGTTTTTCATGTGGAAGAGGTGAGTGCTTCAGGGTCCTTGTTAGTGATGGATTAGTGGTCGGGTAATTGCAGTGGGTGAATGGTTATCGGTGTGGTTGTTAATGTATGGGGTGGTGGCCATGTGGTAGTGGAAGGATGGTCAGGGTGTGTGGTGGAGCGTCAGAGAGTGATGGATTAATTTAGATTGTTATTTCACGGATGCTGCATATGGGGTTTGCATATGTTATGTTCGTAGGGCTGTATGAATTTCTATATACAGACCATATGAGAATTACCAGCATTTATCTCTAGAGTGCTCTGGTTTTGTAGATACCGTAGAGCAGTGATGTTTTGATAATTTTCCATTCTTTTAGTATGAGATTAAGCAATATGGTTTATATATAATGTTTAATGTAAATATCAATCTTGTATAAAAATACTGTCCTACAACACGTTTCTGAAAATCGATTAGTACTTGTCACTTGGATGTAATAGAATGGATAGAGAAAATAAATTTGGGTTTTAAATAAGAATTCCATATGTACCGTTCATTAAGTCTTGTAATTAATCTCCCTAATCATTGAACTGGAGACTAGACTTAGTTCTGATTAGAGAGTTGAGGGATGTTGCACACTACCTGAGTCTTAATAATGAATAGACACACCTGTATCACTTTTGTATTGGAGACCTGTCAATTCTTGCTGTACCTCGTGGATATCGAAGTAGGCGTATAATTGTTTCATTAATAGATAAGTAAACATGAGAGGGGAGATGAGACAGGGGCCGGATGTATGTCACATGACCGGCGTGAAAATATTTGGATATGGTCCCCACTGCAGATTACAGCCTCACAACAAGTAGTACAATTGTTTAAATGTTTGTTCTCATTGGAAACACTTTGCTGTAACCAATATTATTTTCAACATGGAATAAGACTTTGAACCATTCAGATGAAGTCACAGTCCATTCCGGTCTATGAGAGTAATGATAGTGTTGTGTTGAATGTCTGGTGGCGACGAATTTGGTGCATTCGTCCTTAATTAATCCTTCACTGTTGTCAGAGTACCGTACGTGAACAAGACTTGTCGTGTTGCCTGTAATGTTTAATTCCTGTATTCCGTCACAGTAATATCACCAATATAGAGTTTCAGTATTTGCTTCAACATTTGCAAGTTGCTTGGTTTCTCCCCTGTCCATTATCATCAAAGAGGAAGGGTTCATTAAGCTGACAAACAATCTCAATGCACCTCACAGCAACAGTATAGTCTAACAGCAACACACAACAATACACTAGACTTAACAACACACACTAATTACACGACATCAGTATTACACATAACATGACCCCATTATATACCGATACATTGGTACAATATTCACATTACCTTCATAACACAGCGACACAGTATGAGGCATCAATGTACTGTACCACTCACACCACCAGGACGCGGCCACACAGTAATTACACGGAATTATCTCGGTCTTATCTCGTCTTCATGCCGCTGTAATATTCACTCACGTCATACCACTGTAATTTCATGCCTCAGCCTCACTTCCTCCCTCTTTCATCCTCCAATCCCTATTCGAAATGCGTTTCCTCATTCTCCGTCACTATTTCTCTTTTTCTTTCATTATCTCCCATTCTTTCCTCTCTCTCTCTCTCTCTCTCTCTCTCTCTCTCTCTCTCTCTCTCTCTCTCTCTCTCTCTCTCTCTCTCTCTCTCTCTCGTCTCTCTCTCTCTCTCTCTCTCTCTCTCTCGTCTCTCTCTCTCTCTCTCTCTTCTCTCTCATCTCTCCTCTCTCTCTCTCTCTCTCTCTCTCTCTCTCTCTCTTATTCCATCCAATACTTCGTTCCTCTTTATATTTTCCTCTCCCTATCCCTCGTTCATAACCCTAACCTCTTCCCTTACTCTTCCTCCCCTCATTCCCTTTTTGTATTCCCCTTTTCTTCCTTCATTCCTTCCTCATCTATAATGTATTGCTACGCTTGAGTTCTCCTTTCCCGCAGGTGTGGTCGCTTCAAGCCATTTGGGAAGAGGCTAAGAAAAGAGGCGCAGGATATCAGGAAGAGAAAGATGGGAGGGGAAAAAGGGAGATAATAAAAAAAAAATAGGGGAGAAAGTGCGATAAAGATAATGGAGCAGGAGAGGGGAGAAGGCAGAGCAGAGATGAGAAAGAGAAGGAAGGAAGGGGAGGGAACTGGTTGGGAGGAAGGGATGCAAAACCACAGTTACTAGGATGGGAAAATAGGAGTTGAGAACGAGGAGGGAACGAATAACGCCAGCGAGGAAAATGGGAGGAAGGCAGTGATGCAGAATATTGGCTCACTTAATCATTTGTTTTACATGCACACGCGAAATCTATATTGGTAAATACATAAAATTTTGTGTATATATTTATGTATATATATAATTTGAACACAGTACCCATGCGATGTACATATTTCGGTACGTTTTGTAATATGTTGCATTTATGTATGTAATGTAAGTATAGAGGTATGTGGAAATGAGTACCAGCACGTATAAAATTGTGTATGTATGATATATGTATGTATGTATAATATGCACACATGTCAGCTCCATTACATTTTCATACTTTTCACCTTACACCATTAAACAAAACACTTGTACCCTCTATATTTTTTCCTCCATAATATAATACCACACTCCTTCTCCTCCTCCTCCTCCTCCTTCTCTTCCTCCTCCTCCTCCTCCTCCTCCTCCCTCCTCCTTCTCCTCCTCCTCCTCCTCCTCTTCCTCCTCACTCTTCCTCCTCCTCCTCCTTTACTTCCACTTCCTATCCTCCATCTTCAGCCCTTGATATCACCCTCATCCACCTCCAGCTGGGCCAATCATTCAATATTTTCTTTCCGGCCTTGAGCCTTGAAATAAAGTGTGTTGCTCTCACTCTCTCTCTCTCTCCTTCTCTCTCTCTCTCTCTCTCTCTCTCTCTCTCTCTCTCTACTCTCTCTCTCTCTCTCTCTCTCTCTCTCTCTTAAAAACCTATTCCCATTTGTACAGTCTTCTTCTTAAATTACGAAGACGGATGGTCAGAATATCACAACGACAAACGACACAGGCGAGAACTTTTAGAAAATTGAGATTAATCATCGACTTTCCAAAACTCGACAAAAAAAATCAGAAAAAAAAAAAAACAGATTCCGACTTTTATACTTCCATGCTGCCACCTGCCTGTAAATCCCATTCACTCTACTTTTTTCTGGCAAGTTTGCTGAGTATCTTCCAAGTTCTCTCTTCCTTTTACGCGGCTTTCTTTAATCTTCCTGGGTTGGCCGGGGGTGGGGGTGGGGGTGGGGTGGGGGGAGCGTTAGGAAGAGAGGGGAGGTGGTGGTGGGGGGTAAAGTAGTAGGTGTGAATGGGAGTAAGTGTAGAAAGATTTATAGGATGTGAGATGTATATACAGTAAATGAATGGATAGATTGATAGTTGGTTGGTTGGTTGGTGGCAATAGATGAATTATTATTAAAGTGTTTATGGCTTCATAGGTGAGTAGGTGGATAGATACAGAGCGAGACAGTGAAAGAAAGAGACAGATAAAAAAGAGAAAGACGAGAGGGAAAAGGAGAAGGCAACGAGGAGGAAGTAAATCTGAGGAAAGAACTTGAGGAATATCGCCATTTTTCATGAGCCCAGGAGAGGTGGGTGAGAGATGGAGGGGGGAGGGAGGGGGGGGGGACGCGTATGTCAGAGGTATACTACGGATCTACAAACAGCAACAGAGTTAGTGGTCCTTACAAGGCTGCTTGGTTTTACTAAGCTATGTAGTATACGAGGGTGAGGAAAAGTATAAAAAAGAAGAAGGTTCCTCCCCACCCGCCACTCCCTCCACCTGATGCTAGTTAGAAAGGAAGAGGTACCATGTAGTATGGAAAAACTAGCATGGAATTTATATAGGACTGTTGTAAGAACACATAACCTATATCTGAGGAGGTGAAGGAGGAGGAGGAGAAGGAGGAGGAGGAGGAAGAAGAGGAGGAGGCGATAAGGAGGACAGAACTGGAGGAAGGGAGAAATAAAGGCAGCGTGAAAATATGTGGCAGGGAGAAGGAGACGAAAATGGAGAAAGAGTTGGCAGAAGTGAGAATAGGCATAGTGTGTGTTTTTGTTGAGAGTAACAACATAAGGAGAGAATTGGGTGTTAATGGAGGTGGTTGTGTGGGAACGAGTTGTCAGTGAGTGGGTGACAGGGAACGGGATGCCATGGGAGTAAATAAACGGCAGAGGAATTATTGATGATTCAGTGGCAGAAAACGTAAGAAAGTGTGGTGGTGGTGGTGGTGGGTGGGTGAGGAAATGGGTCACAGAGGCACCGGGAGAATGCATGGGTCGGGATGCTGCTAGATGGAAGGAGAGAGAGAGGGAGAAGGAAGAAATAAAAGAATGAACTTGAAAGAGAAAAGCCATGAGTTACTGGATAAGAGGGACGACTTCAAAGGAACAAAGTAATAGAATAAGAAATGGAAAATGAGATGAAATGTACCAGGAGAATAATGGGAAATGCGGACTTAAAAAGAAATGGAAAAAAGTGAACAGAAATCGGAATGTGAAAAATTTAGAGAGAGTGTGGCAGAGTCGGACGGTAAAACTAGAAAGATAGAAAGGCAGACAGACAGACTCACACACAAACCGAGACAGAGACAGACAGAAACAATGATAAAATATAAGTGAAAGAGTGGGGATAATACACACACACACACACACACACACACACACACACACACACACAGAACCCGAAGAGAAAGTGGGGTAGGATGCATGAGAGGTTCGGTGACGTGAGATGGAGAAGATGAAACTTTTGGGTTTTGGGTGCGGTTTGGGTAAAGTGATCCCAGTGTTGCCTCAGCAGGGGTGGGGGGGGTGGGGGTGGGGGGTGAAGCACGGTCACTGGGGAAGTCGCTAATGGCTTGCTGGTGGGGTAGGGTGGGGCGGGTTTGGGTGGGGGGGGGGGTCGAGTAGTGTCGCCAAGTTTTATGGTACGGCTTATATTGCTGTCGAAACCCCGTGCGAGAGTAGGTATAGGAGGAGGAGGAGGAGGAGGAGTTGTGGTGGGTGGCAATTGAGGATAGCTGGTCGATTGGAAGTGGTGATATTGGAGGTGGTGGTAGTAGTAGTGGTGGTGGCATTGAAGATTGGGAGTGGTGATAGTGGAGGTGGTGGTAGTAGTAGTAGTGGTGGTGGCATTGAAGATTGGGAGTGGTGATAGTTGAGGTGGTTGTAGTAGTAGTAGTGGTGGCATTGAAGATTGGGAGTGGTGATAGTGGAGGAGGTGGTAGTAGTGGAGGTGGTGGTAGTAGTGGTGGTAGTGAGGATAGGGCTTGGTGATAGGTGTTGTGGCTTGGTGGTTATTGGTGGTTATAGTGGTGGCATTGAGGATAGGACGTGGTGATAGATGTTGTGGCTTGGTGGTTATTGGTGGTGGTAGTAGTGGTGGTGGCAGTGAGGATAAAGCGTGGTGATAGGTGTTGTGGCTTGGTAGTTATTGGTGGTGGTGTTGATAGTGACTGTACGTACTTACTCAGGTGTGCGGCATCTCATACAAGTGGCTGATCGAATTAAGGTATATAATTATTGGTGGTGTGGTAATAACTGTGGTGGGGCTTGTGGGTGAGTCACATGTAAGAGGATTTATTTGACCCTGAGAAAAAAAATAGAAATAATGGTCTAGCTTGAACAAAAATAAACCTTAATAAAAAAAACTATCTTGGAGAATGATTTGTTCGTTTCCCTTCAGGTTTATCCACTGAGACGTATCTGTACACCTCTTAGTCATGGTCAGAGCCAGGAGGTGTGGCAGGAACGAACAGCTGCTCGGGGGGATCGTGTAAACCCTCTTACGTACGGTAGATTTTTTTATTTTTTTTTATCGTGTATACTTTTCTATTATCAAGAACTAATATTATCTGGCTAAGGTGTAACTTATTTCATCCGTCTCGGTAAATGGTTTCCCAATAAAATGGAATGACTTTCTGTCGATGTTTCTTTCCTTTTCAATATATCCCTCTATCCTCTTCCTATTGCTTTTCAGTCACATCTTTTTTCATCTTTAATTTTCTCTTTTCGTTCTCATCTTTTTATTGTTTTTCACCCTTTTTTTCTTTCCTCTATCCTCCTGTTTCTTTTCATCTGCTTCACCCCATCTACTTTTACCGCTCTTTGAATATTTTTCCATGTATCCCCTTCATTCGCCGGGTATCAAACCTTGTGTCTGGAACTAAACAAAACATTTGATGTGAGAGTGTCTGCCTTATAACACAGTGACTCTGCTCCCCATCATTACCCTCGACAAACCTCTACACTCCATAACATTCGTAGGTAATAGTCCGTATAAACATGCCATTATCTTTGGTGTTGTGATCCTTTACTTGTCTTCTTCCTACCCTCTCTGTTCATCTTCTCTCTCCTTCCATGTCTGTTCTCATTGTATCCTTGTTTTTCTACTCGCTCTCCTCTCTTCCACTCAATTCTTTTAACTTTTTATTTGTTTCCCATGGCTCATTTATAAATTCATACAACCTTGTTACACCCTCTGTCCCTTTACCTTCACTCACGTTCCTCTCAAACCACCATTCCCCTTTTTCCTCTTCCTTCACCCTCTTTGCCAAGCTACACATTCCCTCTCCCTTTTCCCCTTCCTCCCATCCTCACTTATCCTCCGATATATTTACACATATTTTACCCTCTTTCTTCTTCACCTGGCAAGACGGACAATGGCACGAGACTTTCCGCCAGCTCGCCGGGATGCATAAAGGCCAAATTTATTCCCAAGAAAGAGCACACCATTATAATTTTTGTCGGCTGGGGGAATAAAGTAGCGAGGGGCATTCTAGGCTCGGGCGATTAGAGTGATGTACTGTACACCTGGCCGGGCTGGCGGGCTGGCTGGCTGGCTGGCTGGGTTGTGTGTCGAGGGGTAAGTGAGGGTGGGAAGGGGAGATTGAAAGTTTGGTATGTTTGTGTGTGTGTGTGTGTGTGTGTACGGTATTAGGTGTGTAGATGTAAAAAGGTAAGTTGTAAGGGATAGGGACGATAATTTCCGCATGGGAATGTGAATAAGTACAGTACAAACCTTGATACGACAGACTTTGGATTTGACCCTGGCGGAAAGGGTTAATCATCGACTATATAGACAAACTCTTATATTATGACCAAGGCCAGTGTAACAATAAGTTTCGTAACCGTTTAAAGCCTACGGTTCAGTCATGCCTCATTTCCTAACTCTTTAGTACAAAGAATTGTACAGGTGTGGGTAGTACAATACTCGGTTTTGGCTTCACCGTCGGAATGACACATTATTAATTAATTTGGCGAAATGTTTTTTCGTTACTCTTAGTTTGAAATCTCGTGGAAGTATTATCAAATTTAATTTCAGTACTGAAGTGACAAAAGAGCATTTTGTAATTTTCCTATGTTCCACCACTCTTATTCCAAAGGTCTCACTCACGCGAATGGCATTAATTAAATAGAAGGAAAATAAAATTGGTGTTTTTGCTAATGTTCAACTTAAATAAAGGGTCTCGCTTGTATTTCACACATTTGCCACAACACTGGAGAACCGAAAGAAAGAAACTCAGAAATATAGTAAGAGTATATATAGGCCCTATACAATTTCTTCTAACCGCCTTGAACAGAGTATATTACATCACTCCAAGTGTGTTTGTGTGCCCGTACGTGTATGTACGTTTGTATTTCCGAGTAATTTTACATGTATGTATATTGTAACCTTTCGAAGTATAATATAGAATCCAATTTCTTATTCATGGCATAAAGTAAAAGCTGTAGGCTACATTGTATCAAATGCTACAAAACTTGATATTAGAAACTTTCGTATTGATTTAAATTCTTACCGCTGTACAGTCGCAATCCAAAATTTGTATCCAGGTCTTGTTGAAGTTTCGAATCATTTGACATACTAGTGAACCCATTACAACACTTATCCTGTTTCATATTTGCTTGAGTTCGCTTAATACCCTATCAGGTTATTCGAAGCAAGCCTGGATTTATATCAAGTATTATCACATGCTTGAAAAATCTTCCCAAATGTTTCGTACAATTCAATTCATTTTTAATCGTGCACGTTATTAGCAGATTATCACTAGTTTGTTTTAGTCTCATCTGCTGAAACTGATAACATTATTTCCTGGGTTGAAATGAAATCCCTCCATGTATCACCTTGAATCCTTGGGGGCAAAGTTTGGTGGACACCCGATAAGAATGTTTCCGTGCGATTAACCGTGCCCTGCCGAGGAGAAAACGAGAATCTGGAGCAACACACCACAAACACCACCAACACGCTCACTTCTCCTTCCTCTCTGTACCCAACCTCTTCACCTCTGTCGTACTCTTGTTTTCTGTGCTCCCTGGCGTCAATATCCCTTCCCCATTTTATCTAACTCTCCTCCTCAGTAACCCTTCCCACCGCTAACATCTCCTCCTGTACCTCCTTCTTTATCTCCTCCATTCTGTAACCCATTGTCACTGTATTCTTTCATCTGTAACCAATCGTCTATTCTTCATGATATCTGTAATCCTTCATATATGTAACTCTTCCCCTCTCTTGGTACCTACTCGTCCTCTCTAATTATTCCCTCTTTCATTTTACCGGTGTACAGGTCATAACATTCTAATGGTTTTCTGTTCTCGTAGCATATTCTAACCCTCCCTCCTATCCAACAATCCCCATCTAAACTCCTCCTCCCCCTCCCCTTCTCCTCAGACAATCACTCCCTTCTTAATTCCTCCTCCCCATCCCCTTCTCCTCAGACTATCACTCCCTTCTTAATTCCTCCTCCCCATCCCCTTTTCCTCAGACTATCACTCCCTTCTAAACTCCTCCCCATCCCCTTCTCCTCTGTCTATAACTCCCTTCTAAACTCCTCCTCCCCATCCCTTTCTCCTCAGACAATCACTCCCTTCTTAACTTCTCCTCCTCATCCCCTTCTCCTCAGACTATCACTCCCTTCAAAACTCCTCCTCCTCATCCCCTTCTCCTCAGACTATCATTCCCTTCTTAATTAACTCCTCCTCCCCATCCCCTTCTTCTTAGACTATCACTCCCTTCAAAACTCCTCCCCATCCCCTTCTTTTCTGTCTATCACTCCCTTCTAAACTCCTCCTCCCCATCCCTTTCTCCTCAGACAATCACTCCCTTCTTAATTCCTCCTCCCCATTCCCTTTTCCTCAGACTATCACTCCCTTCAAAACTCCTCCTCCTCATCCCCTTCTTCTCAGACTATCACTCCCTTCTAAAACCCTCCCTCCCCATTCCCTTCATCTAAAAGCTCGCACATAGACACACACACATTCCCCAGAGCGCTACCTTTGAATGAGGTCGCTGGTCGAATCACCGGAACAAAAAACACCAAAGGAGACAGACAGGAAAAATAAACAACAGAGTGAGTGGGATAACATTTTGATTGGCGTGTGGATCAAAGAGCAGTTGGCGCTTACACAGGCTGGGGAAGGAAGGGGAAGGCAGAGGGGATGAAAGAATTACACCGAGTCCGAAAAGAGTACATTGGAAATAGGTAACACATTTTCTGGTCTATAGAGGAGGTACATACACTCGCAATCCAAAATTTGTATCCAGGTCTTGTTGAAGTTTCGAATCCTTTTTTGACATACTAGTGAGCCAATTACAACGCTTATCCTGTTTTATATTTGCTTGAGCTTGCTTACTAGTCGATCAGGCCATTCGAAGCAAGCATGGATATATATTTTAGATTGCGAGTGTACTTTCAAATGTTAAATGTGACAAAGGAAAGAAAGTAAAGATGAACAAAAAAGTCCAAAGTTTAAATATATGCTGCAGGAAAAAGTTTAGTATATAGTAGAATTTCACTAGCCAGGTTAAAAGGATAATATAATTTCATTAGTGTCTTGAATCAAGTTACTTTGCGGTACATGTAGGATACTGATATAATGAAAAGTGCAATAATCCTGGTGTAGTTGACTTTGCATGAGGCAGGGAGGGACAAGAGGAAGATGATGACGGAGGGGAACTAGTCGAGGAAGAAGAGAGGGAAGGATTAGAGGGAGAATGGAATGTAGGAATAAAGAAGTGAAGAAAGAAGATAGATATAAAAACATGTAGGAAGGGAGGGAATGAATCAGACGAGAGAGAAAGAAGGTAGGGAGAGACGAAGTTGAGGATGGTGAGAGAATGCCAAGTGAAAGTGAACCAATATGTGAAATTGAAGCAGAGAAAAATGTTATAGGTAGAAAATGGGTAAGGAATTGGGAAAGGAATATAGGAGTAGATTGATGATAATAGAAAAAAAAAAAAAAAAAAACATGTTATCCTCTAAATGGGGCAGAAAAATGGAAATATATAAACATGAGTGGACAAAAAAAAAAAAAAAAAAAAAAAAAAATACACACACACCATCGACGTATTTTTTTTTTTTTTTTTTTTTTTTTACATTCTCCGTGTTGTGTTCTCTGGGCGCCACTCTGACTGTGTTGACGCCGGGGGACAACTTTCTCTCTCTGTCTGTTTTTTGCCTCTATTTCTTGTTACGCGTTTCTGTTTCTGTTTCGTCTTTCGATTGGGTATTATTTTATTTTATTTTTCATGTCATCTGTCTACCTCTCTTATTGTTGTTGCCTCCATCCCCCTCCTTCCTTTCTCTTTCATGTTTTGTGTTTTGTTCATTTCTTGCGATCTTTTTAAATTAATGTTTAGTGTGTTCTTTTCTTTTGTCTGTCTTATTGCCTCATGTGTCAATCTTTTACTTTTTTGGCTCTCGTGTTGTTTATATTTTTGTATTTGTCGCTTTATTTGCTTATTTATTTATTTATATATCTATATTTTCCTTCCATTGCATTGTTGAATTTACTGAACAGAAATGGTTGAGCAATTAACACTATGAAGCGTTCATCTATGACCTAAGAGTGAGTGTGTCCCTCTGTCCCTTTTCCCTCACCATGGAGTGGCAGTTCTCCCTCCTGCGGGTGACACTGTGGGGGGTAAATGGAAAATAAGCAAATAACCTAGTGGCTGCGAGAGTCGTAGAGCTCATCTGAGAAGCAATTAACAGGGGAGGGCAGCTGTGGCGAACACCTGTGGAGGGGGTAATCAGAGGCAACACCTGCGCAAAATAAACACACACTGCGCAAAGCACACACACACACACACACACACACACACACACACACACACACACACACACACACACACAGATACTCCTGAGCATACACGAACTTGCATTCAAATAATTCAGATACACATTATCATGTATACGTGCTAATGAATACACATGTATAAATAAACACACAGCCACATGGACATAGACATCTATTCATAAACACGTACAGTAAAGGTCACACAAATATGCATCCATTATCGCACACAAATATACATCCATTAACGCACATAAATATACATCCATTAACGCACACACAGACAAACACGGACACTACAGGTTACTAGTCCACGTGTACACTCACTACTTTTCGCACTTCGAGGCACAAACATAAAAAACAAAACAAAAAAACAAGAGCGCGCGCACGCACACACACTAAAAATAATAATTGGGTGTATGATGTAGAACAGGAATGCTTTTGGTGTGTTTATCGTGTGTTTGTATGTAATCATTTAAGGCATCGTGACCAAACCTTGAAACTTATGATTGGTAATAAAGCCTTAACAATTAACTCTGCCAAATTTCACATGATTGACCCCCTAAAAAACTGGCCATCTTTTAAAATAATTTTCCGATATTCGATTTTCGGTACACTGGAATATTTTTTCTAATTGGGCCGAATGCTGGATTATACTATATGTAAATTTTTATCTGGAAAAAATGAAGACGTATATAGGACAGAATTATTTGTTGCAGTAAGGTGTACCAGGAGTGGAGACGATACACCTTTATTAACTACGGACCACGTTGACTTACATGGTTGAAATATAACCACTAATATCACCAGTTCTGCTCAATTATTTTGTTAGTTTAACTTTGATATGAGATTGATTCTGAAAATACGAGTGAATGCAGGGGTGAGTGAGATGTCCCTAATTCTTCCTTGTTTTTTCTCTTTTCCAACGTTTTCTACTTTTGATCTTATTAAAAAAAAAAAACATTATACAGTCACGACAATGAACACGTGAAAAAAAAATACAGTAGTTCAAATAATCGACTGCTACTCACCTCTCATAAAAATTATATTGCTGCCCTCACCACCCGCAGGCACATTTAATTTCCACTTCTCTCACCTTCTCCAAGCCGCACCCTCCCCCCAGGCCACAGCAGACGCAGGGTACACCAGAACCCCGAGGCAGGTCAACACGGAGACCCCTTTTATTACCCTGTCTGTCTTTACCACTCGTGTTCTCTCGTACCAAGTCCTGACCCAACGTACCCTCTTATAATATATTCGTCCGTCTTGTTCCGTCCTTCTTCGTCGTTGAGTGTCTCGTTCCTGTGCCCCATCGTATAATTATAGAGATATTCTTTTCAAAGGCCCATCCCGAAAATTTTCATCCTTGTAGTTAAAAGGATGACTTGCAACTTAGACGTTCACAATTAATCCTTTACCCATATCGTGTTCACTCTCTACTACTTACTTCCCTTATGTTGCTCAGCCTCAATTGTAGACACTCAGATGCTCGTTCACCCAAGCACTTCATTTTATCTGCTATATATACTTTGCCCTTATTTCCCATTTTGTCTAACGACCTAGTTTGTTTGGTTCTTCAATGTGCATGAAGGGTGTATTGTTCAAGAAAACGTGAACTACAAGACTTACATGGTTTCCTCAGCTTTATTTCCCTGTATTTGGAGATGGGGTTCATTATATCCATCCCCTATTGAGCTTTGAGTTTTGTCGCAGCCTGTCATTCAGTTGCCATCAGTTGTCTCAAACTGTCAGTTGCCATGGTTCGTCATTTGACTGTTATTGACTGTCAGAAGTTGTCATTAGTTGTCCCGTGTTGCCAGTTTCGGGAGAGTGTTGGAATGTGTGTGTGTGTGTGTGTGTGTGTGTGTGTGTGTGTGTGTGTGTGTGTGTGTGTGTATTGACGTGTGAGTGGGAGGGTTCCTGGAGTCGGTGTCCCACTCTGCTGTCACTCGCTTTAGCTATCAGAGATGACTTCGGGTGGAAACGTCTTGGGCAGCAGTCATGTCCCCGCCAGATGTCTCATGAGCTGCTGGTGGAGTTCATGAGACCAGAGAGAAAAGAGGAAGTGCATCTGGGAAGTAATGGTGGAACTGGAGGGGAAAGGCAGGACGAGGGGCAGGAGGAAAGATGAAAGATTATAGAATGGTGAGATGATATGGATAGGATAGAGGCAGAGAATTGGGTAATTGGTGGGGTAATTATGCCGAGGGTAAAGTGAGGTAGTTGTTGTAGGAGTTTAGAAGGTAGGAGGAGAGGAGGAGAAGGAGGAAGAGAAGGAGGAGGAGGAGGAGAAGGACGAGGATGATGAGGATTAGGTGTTTTTGAATACGATGAAGAACTTGCAAAGAAAAGTCGAATGGGCAAGGCTGGATGGGGATGGATATCAGGTAGGTGAACTGCCAGGGATTTGAGGTCGGTGATATGTAAGAAAGGTTACAAGAAGGTAGGGGACGAGGAAATTTGGAGCTGGAGTGGAGTTTGGAGTGGAGTTACGGTATAAAAGTGTCTGGATGACGGTTGTGGGAAAGGTGAGTAGTAGCTGTGAGCGGTAGACATATCAATTTAAGTTAATGGATACTTAATTGAGAACAAGTATAAAGGGGGCGTAAAATAAACAGTTTTAGGGTAAATATGGTGGACGGAATAAATAAGACTGAGGGAGAAAATTGGTATAATAAAACGTGAAAAGTTGAAAAGAATCTGGATTACGAATTGTGATGTTATGAGGACGTAGGTACAGTATGGTGGACGGAATAGATATGACTGAGGGAGAAAATTGGTGTAATAAAACGTGAAAAGATGAAAAGAATATGTATTGCGAATTGTGATGTTATGAGGACGTGACGTTGATGTTGTTACAGCCGGGTAACAGTGAGCTTCCACGTGGAGGGAAAACTCAGACTTGGATACTATATAATTGGGCAGCAGCTGTGAAGGGTCCCACCATACCTTTCTCTTTATCATAATATTGTTTCATCATCTTGTTTGTTTGTATAAAGGTGAATGAAGACTATTAAAGACTTGGTCAATGATTTTCTCGTATTTTAGCATTACTCTTTTCGGTAGTTTCATTCTGACATCTCTAATCATTACCTTTTTTGAAGCATAATATCATTTAGTTTCAGTCATTGTTCATATTCCATTTTCTTTAAGTATATATATGTTGTCTTTCATTATATTTTGTTTTTATTTCATTTCTCCCTTCGTTCACTTCTCCACATCCTTGGAATATATTGCCGTCAGCAGCCGGCCTCTGGGACAACTGTGTAAGAATTCTACTGACCAAAATAAAATGTTGTGAGATCTGGACCCTGACATCCTTCTGTTGACTTCAGCCTCCTGACCCCTGCTACACACACACACACATACACACACACACACACACACACACACACTGTCTATCTCTCTCTCTCTCTCTCTCTCTCTCTCTCTCTCTCTCTCTCTCTCTCTCTCTCTCTCTCTCTCTCTCTCTGTCTGTCTGTCTGTCTGTCTGTCTGTCTGTCTGTCTGTCTGTCTGTCTGTCTGTCTGTCTGTCTGTCTGTCTGTCTGTCTGTCTGTCTGTCTGTCTGTCTGTCTCTCTCTCTCTCTCTCTCTCTCTCTCTCTCTCTCTAGTTGGAGTCAATGGTCTTCACCCAAGAAGAAATCGAGAGAAAAATAATCGAATTAAAAGCAAACAAGTCCCCCGGTCCAGATGGGTTCTTACCTAGAGTGTTGAAAGAAGTGCATGGTGAAGTATCACGGCACCTGTGCATGGTCTTCAACAGGGTAATCCAGACTGGATGCGTTCCTAGAGACTGGCGGGAGGCAGAGGTGACTCCTATCTTCAAGAAGGGAGATGCTAGCCAACCGTCAAACTACAGACCCATCAGTTTAACCTCGATAGTCTGTAAACTCATGGAGAGCATCATGGTGGACAAAATAACAGCACACTTAGAATCAAATTTGCTACTGAGGGGTTCCCAGCATGGGTTCCGGCAGCACCGGTCATGCCTCACAAATCTGGTGGAATTCTTCCATTTTGTTTTCAGTGAGAATGATCGGGATAAAGCGGTCGATGTTGTCTACTTAGACTTTCAGAAAGCCTTTGATAAGGTACCCCACCGCCGTCTCCTTCGGAAAGTGCGTGCACTGGGCATAGACGGAAATGTGGCAAATTGGATAGAGAACTGGCTAAGTGACAGACGGCAGCGGGTGGTAGTGAATGGACAGGCTTCAGAGTGGGTGCCCGTTACTAGCGGTGTTCCCCAAGGTTCTGTTCTGGGACCACTACTGTTTATCATCTATGTTAATGACGTGGATGGTGACATGGTTGCCAAGATTTCCAAATTCGCCGATGATACTAAGCTTGGTATGAATGTCGCGAAAGAAGGAAATACTACCCGCTTACAAGAAGATCTTAGGAAGATCGGGGAGTGGTCTGACACGTGGCAAATGCCATTTAACGTGAACAAATGCAAAGTTATGCATATAGGCCACAGAAACCCCCGAACAGAGTATAACCTTAAGGGCAATGCTCTCGTAAGCACTGATACTGAGAAAGACTTGGGTGTAACTATCACCAGTGACCTCAAGTTCTCAAAGCAGTGTATTGAGGCTGAGAAGAAAGCCCAAAGGATGTTAGGGTACATAAAGCGACAGTTTGGATACCGGAACAAGGAGATAGTACTTTGTCTGTACAATTCCCTTGTCCGACCGCACCTGGAGTATGCAGTCCAGTTTTGGAGTCCTTCTTACCGAAAGGATATCGCGAGATTGGAACGAGTGCAAGCCAGGGCAACCAAACTTATACCCTCTCTTAGACACAAGAGCTATAAAGATCGGTTGGTAGAACTCGACCTGTTCTCTTTGGAAACCCGGAGACTGCGTGGTCAGCTTATCGAAGTGTTTAAAATACTACGAGGCTTTGACAATGTAGACTACAGGGACATTTTCCAACTCAGTGAGGGCACAACCAGGAATCATGGCTACAAACTTGAACTGAAGCGATACAACCGTGATCTGTGTGGTAAGTTCTTTACATATAGCATCTGCGGTACTTGGAACGCGCTTCCTGCTGATGTAGTCAACAGCAACTCTGTGGATCAGTTCAAGTCCAGATTAGACAAAGCCTTAAATCACCGTCTAGGTGTTTAAGCCGTTGTGCGAGTGTTTCTTGATGGTTTCACATAACACATTCGAGGATGGTCGCCTACTTGCGCAACCAAACCCACAGGTACCCTCTTTGTATGGATCGTAAGGTCCCCTAGGGTACTTCTTTTCCTTGTAACTCCTTGTAACTCTCTCTCTCTCTCTCTCTCTCTCACGCACACACCCACACCCGCACACAGGCTCACACACAGACAGGCAGACAGGGGAAGGAGTCTACAGCTGCCTCAAGTTTTGCCGGGCCAGACTTGTGACGACTCAATCAGCCAAACCAAACTTGTACCCGGGGGAGGGGAAGAAACTGGGTTGGGAAGCATGAGAGAGAGAGAGAGAGAGAGAGAGAGAGAGAGAGAGAGAGAGAGAGAGAGAGAGAGAGAGAGAGATGAAAGGAAGAAGAGGAGAGTGGGAAGGGAGTAGAAAGGTGACTGAAAGAGGGAGAATGAAGAGGAGGTGAAGTACATAAATAAAAAGGGAGATATTGAGAGGAAAGGTAGAGGGAAATACGAGGCAGGCAAAGAGGGGGAGAGGGAAGGAGGAAGAGGAGAAAGGGAAGTGAAGACAGACACGTTGAGAGGAAGAAGAACTGCAGGGAGAGAAAGTTGAGAAAGATGAAAGTGAGTCACAGGAGGAGGAGGAGGAGGAGGAGGAGAAGGATGTCGGAAGAATGGAAAATAGATAGGAGAATGGGAGGGATGGGAAACACAGAGAAAAGATAAAGAAAAATACAGGAGGGAGGGAGGAAGAGTGATGCAGATAACAGAAAGTGGAATTGAAGAAAGGAGATAAAGCAAAAAAAAAAAAAAAAAAAAAAAAAAGGGAGAAAGATGCAGATACAAAAAAGTGGAATTGAAGAAACTAGATAAAAAAAAAAAAAAAGGAGGGAGGGAGATGCAGATAACAGAAAGTGGAATTGAAGAAAGGAGAAGAGGAAGCATTTTTAACAGAGTACAAGTGGGAGGAAGGACGAAAGTGGAATTGAAGAACGGAGAAGAGAAAGATATTTGAACAGATTATAAAGGTAGGAGGAAGGACAAAAGCAGTGCATCCCATTATTACATTCTCTCATTCCATGCATGCTTACCTTTATTCATGTTTTAATAATTATACTCTCTCTCTCTCTTGCACATTCCCCCCTCCCCATATTTTCATTCAATATTCCCTCCTTCGCATTTCGACCTGTACTTTTCTTACCTGGATTCCCCCATCGTTCAAATTAATTAACTCCTCACTCCTTTCTCTTTTACTCCTTCCTCTTACTTCGCTTTCTCGCACTTCCTCTCTCAAGTTTTATTTTCTTTATTACTCAGTACTTAATACCAATCTCTCACTCCTTCTTTAACTCATATCTTTCATTCCCTACCACACTCCCTCACTCCTTCATTCACTGCCACACTCCCTCACTCCTTCATGCCACTCACACTCCCTCACTCCTTCATTCACTGCATCACTCCCTACCACACTCCCTCATTCTCTGCCACACTCCCTCACTCACTCCCTACCACATTCCCTCCCTTAATCCAGTCTCCAGCACAGTTCTCCTCGTCATTAATCAGGTGTGGGCACTACCTTGATGTTACAGTGATTGAATTAGTCCCAAGCCTACTTGAGTTCTCCACTGATTACTTCCCCATTCCCAGGACCCCAAACTCACATCGCTTCACTACACACACACACTTACCGTCACATCATTTCACATCACACTCTTGTCATCATATCACTTGCTGTCACTTCTCACCGCATCACATCTTTTCACGTCACAGAATATTACTGGAGCCTAACAAAAGCAGTAACTAAGGAGGAAAGGAGAGGAAGAAGATGTAATGGTTAAGAGAGCACAATGAATATGATGGAAACAGAAGGTGATACAGAATATTCGACAGGATTGAGTAGGAATTGTCAGTAGAGAACACTAACACTGGGAAAGTCTTTGTTCATATAGTTTCCTCGATCGTGTGAATGAAAATGAGAAGGAGTGAGGGGAAGGAAAGGGGCGTGGAAGCCTGATGCACAATATAGAACTTTATACACAGAGGTTAGTGTTTGTAAATAATAATATGCTCTCAAGTGTGTTGGCGTTAGATAGGGTTTGACTTGGTATGTTTGTTTGCTTTGTGAGTGCGTGTGTTTATGTATATAGAGGAAGATGTACACACACACTCAAAAAGGTATCGTTACACTGTTTGCATGATACCACAAATCAATTAAATCATTTGAAAACAGCTATCTTCCTACTGGTATCCCTTCAATATGAAACTCATCGGACTCCCCTGTAACGATAGTGTTTTTTAGTGTGTGTCCATATATGTATACATCTTGCCCATCGGCAGGAAGTAAACAAGGAAGGAAAGAAGAGGGCGCCACCCCCAGGTCACCGAGCAAATATTGAACTAACCCTTTTCATAAGGTTGGAGGGGAGGGGGGGGGGGAGTGTTTGTGACCGTGTTTGTCCTTCCTTCGTTGCCCTCTAGTCTAGGGCGATGTGAGTGCTTGGATCCCGGCTGTGAAAGAGGACTCCCTGAGTGGTTTGTTGGTAGACCGCTCCCTCAAGTCTAATTAAAGGTGTACAGGGGAGCTGGGACAGGTAATCTAATCTGAGGCGGTGAATGGAAGGGGTCGAGTCTTACCCTGTATGTCGTGTATTAGTGTTTGTGTATGGCAAACAGGGCTGTAATTAGTGCCCTAACCTTCATTCACGTAGAAACGAGGTCACACGTGGAGAATATTTGAGTTAATTAGTTTCGTCACTGTATAAACATAATTGGTTACCTTTTCCGGTGTGGCTGTTGGGCGTCATAATGGCTATATGTACAGTCGGCGGCAATAGTCGTGTCTCCCCACTCAGAGTTTAAGAAAGGATAACATACAAAATAAATAATCAAACCAACACATTTACTGCACAGAATTACAATATCCAGTGGGTAAATGACTAAACTACTGTGTTTTATTTATACGAGCCTTTGAAGCTTATATTTCCATACTGTACATAATAACTTGGCAGATGTGGCGACACGACTTTTGCCGCAGACTGTACATCATTCAGACAGAAATAAATATAATAAAGAACGATGAGCGTATTATTTTGTGAAAAGGGAATTACATGCTTTAAGTTAGGATAACATTATGTATGAGGTAAATATTGCTTTATTTTTTTTCGAGCTTTTTTATGAAGAAATCCCAGTAAATATATACTTTTAAGTTATAAGAAGTAGAGAGTATTGTCTGCATTAGTACTGACCTCAACTCTTTCCATCATACTTGTTGTCCTTCCTATCAGATTACTTCTTTGTGGTATAAGATATATCTGGTCTGGCAAGATCTTTTTTCCTCCCCTTACAGACAGACTCCTCCTCTCTCCAGATACCTTCCCCATTCCTGGCTCAGCTCAGCTCGATATTATAATTGCTTCCTGAGACTGGGTATCCGGTCAACCAAGCCGAATATTCCCCCAAGTGTATACGCTGTTGATACCCATATTCCTTTTCTAGGAGATCTTACGTTAAAATGGGAGAATTACGCCGTTAATTACGTTAATTAGGGAGAATTACGCCGCGGGTATGGTAACATTAAGACTGTATGTTCTGTTTCAACATAATACCAGCGTAATGGTTTGTGCACTCAATATTATTCTAAGCACCTCCTAACTAACAATTAAAAACATCCTGGGAACAGAATATTATATGGTCCTCAAACCGAACATACTTGGAACAGTCAGCCAGACCTTTCCTGCCCGCAATGGCTTCAACTCGGCTCCACTTTTTGACATTTCTTTTGTACTAGAGTCAATGTGTAACTTTTTTTCCTTTTTTTCTTGGGTCTTTTGGAAATGGATGAAGTTTGTAATTTTCCCCGGAAACTTCGTAGAGATTTTTTTTTTTTTTTTTTTTGTCAGCATCAGCTTGGCTCCGGAGGCAGTAAACAAAACTTTCCTTTACGGCGGTACTTGCTGAGAATGTTGCGTCCCCTCCTACCTTATTGGTTTGTTTATTTATTTATTTATTTTTTTATCATACGGTAATTGAAACTTGATTGAGTATAACTAGACTATTGCACATGATTATTAAGGGGGAAGTTTTGTTTTGGTAATTCTGAAGCAAATGAATCCTCCAAACTATTCCAAGCAACAGAGTACCATAATTTTTGCTCTTCTGGTCCTGTTTCGTGGCATACTTTGGAGGAATCAAGGCACTCCAGTGTAACAAAAAAGAATTACCACCTTAAGGGGGTATATAGGAAAATGTTGTTGGTGGTAAATTTGGAGCAACAGATTCCTCCAACCTATTCCAAGCAACAGGATACCATTATAATTATTCATTGGACTTGTTACCGAACACACTATGGAGGAATCAAGGCCCTCCAAAGTCCCAAATGTACGGTACACTATCCCCTTAATGTGTGTTATACTGCATACCACATTATCAAAGTTAATCGAACATAATTGTACCGTTGAAGTATGTACAGTCGGCGAAAAAGTTTCGCTACCACCCCTACGTTAATTTTAACATCGGTAAGGGCGGCAGGGTTGGTACTCCGCTGACTGAGCAGCTGTGCTTCGTCATCCGAGACAGGTATCGGCTTTGTTTGTATATTTTTTTACCAACCCTGCTACTGCTGTGTTGTTAAGATTGAATTGATGGAAACAAAACATAACTGCTAATTACACTAACTATCAAATACTCGTATATACCGCATATGATTTGGGAAATATCTTAGTTACCTTGTAGAGAATTTAATACGCAGGACAAGTCAAGGTGTTGCATGCTGCATTTCGGATAAACAGCTCTCCATGTTTTACTCTGCTGATTCCTCATAAAAAAAAGAAAAGAAAAATTCGATGTCTATTGAAACACAATTTGATACATAATAAAATCATATTTAGCTTTAATACGAATATATATGAACAGTATGCATATTCGTAAGTAGATCAATTGGAGTGCTATACTGATTCCTACATTCTATATCAGGATACAGTATAGTGCTGCAGTATACGAGTAGGGATAGTGTGTTGTATAATTATATAGTCAGTGAGAATCGGCACCCTTCCATTTCTGCCAAGATATAAAATCATTCTAAACTATAACTTCGTCCCACTTCTTCCTTCCTTCCTTCCTTCCTCCCCCCCTCTCTGCCATCCTACACCCCCTCAGGCGAACCTAAACACCGATTTAAAACTCCTCCCCTAAGTCTATTAAACTGTTAAGGGGTTGTTAGCCGCCGTCGCTCCAATCAGGGGCAAGATTGTGACGGGCTGGAAGGCAGGTTATGGCCAGGCTAAACTTGAAGGAGTGATAAAGGGGAGTTTAGGATTTTGTTTATGCTATAATGTTATCGAGGCCTTCTTGTGCTGGTGTTGGCCTAGGCTGACAATGACGACCACGATGATGATATAAAACTAAATCTGGTACAAAAGTTTTAATTGTGGTTTGTATTAATACTCTTTAGTAAAACTGCACAGCCAACCTTACTCTATATCCAATTTCCCCCGATAGGAAGTCAGAAGGTTTCTATAATAATATTCCGGTAAAACTGTAACTCGAAATGTGGCTGATCATAACTGAGAGCAGTTTGTTGTCACAACACACCTTGCATGGTTTATATCACTTGGTACATATCACCCAAATAACTGGAAACCACATAAACTCTTCTCATAATTACTTAAAGACACTGGGTACTCACAAACTATCTTTGAGGTACTTACAAACTACCATTGAGGATGGTCAACCAGCATTTGACACTAACCTGAAAGGAGTAAAGCATTTTATTAGATGAATTTTAAGTAGTCTATGTAGTAACAGATCAAAATACCAAATTGAAAAATGATAGTTATTAGTAAAAATGTTCTCGCAGCCTGTTCTACTCCCACTCCTTCGCCCCCCTCCCCCCTCGTCTGTCGGTAAGCCTACACTCTCTGTGTCCTCTAATTAACTTTCTACGTCCTATTTTTCACCTTCATCAACAATACAAGAATCCCCTCACCTCCTCCGTTAATCGGGTCCCTTACCTAACCTCAGTGTGGTGCTCTTTCATCCTCCTCATATCTCTAATTTTATCTCTTCTCTTTCTATTCATTTTTAAATTTTCTATTAAGTAAAATTTTAAGGAGTGTTGTAATATCTCCTTCCTCAAATTTTTTTAGCTGTAATTTTATCGCCTTTCCAACCTCATATATAAAAACACTTCTCACTTTTCCCATGTTTCTAGACCAAGTTTCTCTTTGCTCACTTGCATTTATTATATTTTTCTCTCTCTCCTCCGGTAACTCATTGCATTTCATTATCTCGTCTTCTTCCTTCTCATCTCATCCCCGTATTGCTTCTCTAAATTCCTTCTTCATATCGTCGTCACATTTACAATATCCTTTTCTCCCCTCCTCACTATGTTCCCACCACTTTGATGTTATAATTTTGTCCCTCTCCCTTCTCGTGGTACCTGTCCAGTCCTTTCTTTTCATTCAGGTACTATCAGGGATTGTCTAGCCTTTTCCTTACTGCCTATTTATTCTACCTTGTCCCACGCGCCTCGGATTTTCTTCCTATCACCATCGTTTATGACTCTTTTCCTTCTCTCATTTACCTTACTCAGTCACTTTTTATTCCCCATCTGTTTTTCACTCTACTGTCTCCCTCTTTTACTCTTGCTTATTCTCACAACTTGACCTTTCTTTCTCTTCCCTTACCTCCCAGCTACTTTTTCCCTCAGGTTACGTTACTCCACTAATCAATCACCTCCACCATTGCACTCACTTCACACCTCATCAATCACCACACTCTCCTTCTCCATCACTCTACCCATTAACAGTCTTTGGCCGGAGAAAACCCCTACCTCTCTGACCAACATTTTCTCTCCATACCTTTCCTCTCACAGTTCCTTTCACTCTCATTAATTCTCCCCTTCCCACAGTACCTCGGTTCTCCCTACCACCTTTATTTCTCTAGCACTTTGTCACCGGTCTCCAGTACTTCTTTTACCACTTTAAGATGTCCCTTTTCCTCTATTCCCCTTTTCTCCTGTGCCCTCTTTTCTTCTATACCCTCTTTTCTTCTATGTCCCCTTTTCTTCTATGCCCCCATTCTCCTTTCATCGCCTCTCTTCACTAACCCTCGACCTTCACATCTCTTCTCTTTAACCACTTGAAATTCCTCGTGCCAGGCCCAGAAAGCCGACAAGTGGGATATATAATAACGCTTTATCCATTAACTCTACTCTTTTGTCTGTGTAAAGTTTGTGTGCGTTCGTGTCGGATTGTCTTTGTACCCTGTGTGTGGAATATGGTTTAATTCATTCAAGTTTTACTAATGTACTGTGTATGTGTGTATGCGCGAGCAAGCCTGTGTGTGTGTGCTTACTTAGTAGCAGAATGAAAGAGCTTTGGGCCTAATTCATCTAAGTACTGTTATGCCAAGTAGCCCTTCATAGAGTCAAGGAAAAAGTACATTCATTCGACCACGTGCGTTGAAATCGTTAGAAATGAAAAGGTGTAGGTGCCAGTAGTAGAAAATTATATACAGTATATTGACTCTGTGTTCTGGCGATCATTCAGTAAATAAAAAAATATTTATCTAGGATTCCATTCTTGTCCGAAATATTTTTTTTTTTAACTTTTAGTAGTTCCTCACATTACTTTTCACGACATTTACACCGACTATGTACAAATATTTTTCATTAGCCATGAATTCTACCTAAGATTACCCACTGATCATAATGTCATTGTAGTAGCTTTATAAAATTACTTAACTACTGATTATACACACATATTTCCCCCTGAGATTTAATATACCTCTCCCAGCAGCAAAGTTCATCCATGTTGGCCCTGAGTGAGTGCTGGTAGTGGCAGGGACGAGGGGAGTTATTCGTAGTAACTATGGTTTATGCTCTTCATTTACTCTGTGGGATCAATGGAAACACGTGTATGAGGAGGAGGAGGAGGGGAGGGGGTCTGCTGGCGCTGTTGCAAATTTCCTTCATCTCCAATATCTACAAAATGAGGCGAGATGAGGATGAATGAGTCGCGAGGGAAGCAAGATTAGATGATGAGGGGAGAGTAAGTGGGGAGGGAAATTGGAAAGGTGATGGGAAAATATAGGTTTGGAAAAAAAAGGAAGGAAAAAGGAACGCAAAATGGAGATGATGAAATGTATTATAGATGGAAGGAAGCAAGTAAAGGTAGGGAGGGGAAGGAAGACATGGAAAGGAAGGGACGAGGTACAAAAGATCGAAGAGGAAAAAGGATGGTAATGTGGAAGCTACTGATTTATGCAAAATGCGCCCCAAACATAATTTTTACGAGGTACACAACCCATCCACAAGAGAGTCCTCATATAACCATCCCTGTCCCTCTCTGTATATACTATCAAAATGTATATATTCATTATAATGGTAAGGACTGTTTACCTTCACTTAAAAGGTTGTGTGGAATGTGTTTGTGGAATAACATCGGAATATATTGCTGCAGAGAGGCAATTTAAAATACCCTTATACATATATGCCTCTGAACTAATATACCTGCTTTCATGCACCAATTGAAAACCGGGTATAAGCTGTGTGTTTCCTGTGTAGTATAGCTTTTGTACCCTAAAAATTTTTGTGCTATATTCCTCTGTGTGTGTGTGTGTTGGAGTGCTTAGCAATTCATATGTTATTAAACTTGTCATGTGTATTGTATATATATTATGATGTATGACTTATTTCTATAGTATGTGAGTGTTTGTTATTGTGTACTTGTGAATTGCAGTGTGTGTGTGTGTGTGTGTGTGTGTGTGTGTGTGTGTGTGTGTGTGTGAGGATTGCATATAGTGTGTGTGTGTGTGTGTGAGAGTTGCATGTATAGTGTGTGTGTGAGAGAGAGAGAGAGAGAGAGAGAGAGAGAGAGAGAGAGAGAGAGAGAGAGAGAGAGAGAGAGAGAGAGAGAGAGCGAGTTGCATGTATAGTGTGTGTGTGTGTGTGTGTGAGAGAGAGAGAGAGAGAGAGAGAGAGAGAGAGAGAGAGAGAGAGAGAGAGAGAGAGAGAGAAGAGAGAGAGGGGGGGGGGTTGAATGTATAGTGTGTGTGTGTGTGTGTGTGTGTGTGTAAGGGGTTGCATGTATAGTAGTGACAGCAGTGAGAGAAATACCGAGCAATAAGGTGCGGTAATGGTTCTTCTTCCTGAAATATCCGAGTCTGCCAGGAAGGTAGGTAAGGAGGAGGAAGAATGGAACGAAGAAGGGAAGAAGGCAAGGGAAGAGGAAAACGGAGTGGGAGAATTGAAAGGAAGGAAGAGACAAAGGTGAAATTAAGAGACAGAGAGAGAGAGAGAGAGAGAGAGAGAGAGAGAGAGAGAGAGAGAGAGAGAGAGAGAGAGAGAGAGAGAGAGAGAGAGAGAGAGAGAGAGAGAGAGAGAGAGAGAGAGAGAGAGAGAGAGAGAGAGAGAGAGAGAGAGAGAGAGAGAGAACAAGATACGAGGCAAACGAAAACTATACATCAACAACAAAGCGATACGTCTGACCTCTGGTGGCGAAAACACACACACACACACACACACACACACACACACACACACACATTCCACCATGATTTTATATAGTAGAGTTTGAGAGAAAAATTGTACGCGATGGAAAAGTGTTAATTAAGCAGTAGTGGAAAAGGAAAGGAAAACAATTAGCTAATGAAATGCAGTGAGGACAAAGAAAAAAGGAAAACGGGAATGAAGGAATAAATTTAGATGAGTGAATGAGCTTTAAAGGATCAACATTCGAGGGAAGGAACGGAGGGGAAGGAAGATATGGAGGAGGGAAGAGGAGGAGGAGAAGGAGGAGGAGGATGAGGAAGATTTGGATGAGGAGGTGGAAGACTTGGAGGAGGAGGAGGAGGAGGAGGAGGAGGAGGAAACAGGAGGAAGATTAGAGGAAGAGAAAGAAGAGAAGGAAGCAGAAGGAGGAAGCTGCAGGAGGAGAAGGAAGAAGAGGAGGAGGAAGAAGAAGGAAGAAGAGGAGGAAGAAGAGAAGGAAGCAGAAGGAGGAAGCTGCAGGAGGAGAAGGAAGAAGAGGAGAAGGAGAAGGATGCAGAAGGAGGACTTGGAGGATGATGAGAAGGATGAGGAGTATGAGGAAGACTTGGAGGAGAAAGAGGAGGAAGAGGAGAAGGAGGAAACAGGAGAAAGTAGAAGGAGGAGGAGGCGAAGGAGGACAAGTGAATGAAAACTCTACAATGCTCAATTAGTTATAAAATACACTACAAGTCGGGATGTTCTTATTCTTATTATGTAGATGGAGATATTAAATTTCCTGCCTTTGTAGGGATATACTCACGTGACGCTAAATTGGAAAGTTAAATCTTATAAACTTTACCACGAATCGGATAAAGTCGCCCTTTTCCTTACGTATCATATACAGTAGTTTAGAAGAATCAGTAGTTTTCCTATGAATCTATAAAAAAGCCTTACTTGAAACTGTACAAACCTTAATTGTATTGAAAGAAACTCGTAGCTAATTTTAAATAATTTCAGAAAAAAACTTCAAACTATTATTTCCTTCTCTCTTTGGATTGTAGAGTAAATGAAAATGAAAAATAAATAAACAACATCTATGGACTGCTATTTGTACGTGAAAAATGAGCATAATGTCTCTTTGTCTGTTGATATAATATTGTTTGGCTTTATTGTTTATCTTATCTCATCCATCATTTCACCCCAAGTCACATTATAACCATTAATTTCAACTCCCCTCTTGCCATTCTCTTATAATTATAAACTTACACATAATTGTCTTTCTGGGTATCGACATCTGTGTTCTGTGCCTTACCTTTCGTTAGTCTTGTATATTATCTCTCTCTCTCTCTCTCTCTCTCTCTCTCTCTCTCTCTCTCTCTCTCTCTCTCTCTCTCTCTCTCTACTTGTATATTATCTCTCTCTCTCTCTCTCTCTCTCTCTCTCTCTCTCTCTCTCTCTCTCTCTCTCTCTCTCTCTCTCTCTCTCTCTCTCTCTCTCTCTCTCTCTCTCTCTCTCTCTCTCTCTCTCTGTAAAAGTCCCCAATGCTCCAATGTGTCTAGTGTGGTATTTACTCGTGTTAGTTATTACATCTTCTCTTCCCCCCCTCCCTCCCTCCTTCCTTTACTTCTTCATCCTTGCTCTTCCCCTTCCTCTTCTCCTCTTACCCTCTCCCACTCCTCCACTAAGCTCTCCACTTCCCGTCCTCTCTCCTCTCAGCTTCGTGGTAAAGCCTCCTTCACCCTTATCTTGTCACCCACCTCTCTCTCTCTCTCTCTCTCTCTCTCTCTCTCTCTCTCTCTCTCTCTCTCTCTCTCTCTCTCTCTCTCTCTCTCTCTCTCTCCAACCTTACCCATTTCTCTTCGAACTTTTTTCTCCCCTTCCTCACATCTCTTCTGATTATCTCCCGTTTCTCTGCCAATCCTTCTATTTCCTGGCAACTCAACTTCCTTTTTTGTCTTTCTAGATCTGTATTTAGTGTTCCTATTTAATTATATTTTATTCTCTCTCTTCCAAGTCTGTTTTATATCTTGATCTTAAGGATTTTTTTTTTTTTTACTCTCTTCTTATATTCCCGTTTTCTCCTTCGCTACGTTTATTTTTCCTCTCTTTACCCCGTACCTCTCTTATCTTCGTTATTCCCCCTCCATTTCCCTTTCCTCATATATTTTTTCCTGTTCCCATTGCTTCCGTTTTATTTTTTTTTCCACACGCCTCCACTTCATCCAACTCCCAGTCCCATAACTTGGACTTCTTTAATCTCGGCTGGGAAGGAATTATGTCCCTTCCCTGGCTGAGAGGGGCGAAGCAATGAGCTCGTATTTTCATCTCCTCACTCACCCACTTTTCAAAACCTCCCATTCTTTCCCTTAGTCTGTACACACACTTCACCCTGCATATATCACGTGCAGTCTCTCTCTTTTCATACTTGTAACAGTAGGTGGTGTTTTTAGGTGGGTGTTGTTAGTGTGACTAGTGTGATTGTTTAACTTCATGCTTGTAATGTCTGAGTGAATAGGTATAACACACATCCATTACAGTAACATCGCATTGCAAGCCAGTATACAAACAAGCAGTCTGTAAACACTAAATCTTGCCTTTAGTATAAATGGAAGTGTTTGTTGCCACTTGTATCACTTTAATTATACATACTTGCTCTTAATCATCCCTCTGATAAGCCAGCCAGTCAGCCCAGCCAGCCAAGTTTCACCTCTAGCCCTCTGCAAACTATTAATTTACCAGCCGCCATTCTCCTTTTACAGGCAGTTTAATGAACGATATATCATTCAGGGAGCAACTTTCACACACAGGCTCTCCAGGGAAGTGAGGGCAAATGGCAGACTTGGAGTGGCCAGAGGAAGGTAATTTATTAGGAAGTTACAGGGAGGAAGGAAAGGAGTTGAAGGGAAGGCAAGGGAAGGGAAGGACGGAAGGCAAAAATAAAAAACAGGAAAATATCCAAACCCACAGGGTAAGGGTAAAACAAATGAATAAATAAATACATGAATAAATATTATAAGGAAAGTGAAAAGTAAAAAAAAAAATAATAATAATATCTACATATATAATGCGATCGAGGAATTCAATGGTAGCAAATGTAAGTGGAACAGGAATTAAGTCATTCTGTATTAGTTGAACCGCCAGGCTTGTACGCCACTATTATGATAAAAGGTTGTGTTACATAATATTTCCTCTTAGAGTCCATGGTAGTTGACAGTATTTCAGAACAGTAATATCTTTAAGAACCGTAACTCCTGGTTGGCTGATATGGTAATGCAATTTGATAATCAGTTTATGTACAAAACTGGGTTATAATTATGTATAATTTATTCATATATAAATTATTATTATACCAGTAGTTTCATTCATGCTTGTCACTCCTCATGCTTATATTTACTACATTTTCTATTTTCCCCCGTTGGTTTATTTGCCTCTGTATTTTATATCTGTTTATAGAGTCCTGCTTTTCGGTCATGCTTGTCACTCCTCATGCTTATAATTACTACATTTTCTATTATTCCACATTGGTTTATCTACCTCTGTATTTCTTTTCTGTTTATATCGTCCTGCTTCTTGGCCTCTCTATCATATCTGTGTGCGTCAGTGTGTGTAGTGAGGAGCCAGCCAAGGTTTGTAAGGTAGGCGATACGCTCAATTTACCCCAACCATCAACATGACCGACCTACGTAATCCCAACCTCGTTTGATCTCCAACCCGTCCAGGGAGCTTTGAGAGGAGAGGTGGGGAAGTGGCCCAAGTCTACACCCTGGGAAATGTTGGGAAAGTAGGAGGAGGAGGAAGAAGAAGGAGGATGGAAGAGAAGGTGGAGGTGATAGAGGAAGAGGAGGAAGGAAGAGAAGGAGGTGGAGAAGGAGTAGGAGAAGGAGAAAGAGAAGGAGGAGGAGAAGGAAAAGGAGGAAAAGAAGAAGGAGGATGGAAGGAAGAGAAGGAGGAAGAGAAGGAGGAGGAGGAGGAGGAAGAAGATGGAAAAGAAGGAGGAGAAAAAGAAGAAGAAAAAGAAGAAGAGGAGGAGGACAAGGAGGAGGGTACGCTCTAGAGATCATCAAAGGGAAAGAGGATTTGGTGATGGTGGTGATGATGGCTGTAGAATATGGGGCTGGGTTATAGGATAGGTGAACAAGGAAGGATGAATATGGTGATAGTAATCGATGAGAAATGGTGGGTAGGTAGGTAGGTAGGAATGAATGGTGAGAGGTGTATAGCCTATAGGGAATGAAAAGCCCATGTCCAGTGTCGGAACATAAAAAAAAAAAAAAAAAAAAAAAAAAAAAAATGGGTCTGATTTGGGTTTTGCATTTTTTTGGTGAATGTTTGAGAGCAGTGAGAGATATAATTAATAATGGCCGTGTTTGGGAAGGAGTGTGTGTGTGTGTGTATCGTCCCTCATAATTTTCTTACCCCACTTCTACTAGAGACGACGATGCTTTCAGTCATTTCTTTCCAGTTTACTATTCTTCTTAATTAAGTTGGTGTGTTATGCTCATCATCAGGTGTGATTGGCAGTGCAGCAGTACAACCGTGACGTTTTCATTCCAGTTTTCCGACTCTTAATTATTCACTGTACAAAAGTGAATAGTCAGGTGGTGGTAGCGCTTTCCGATAATGCTCACTGAAAAAAAAAAAAAAAAAAAAAAAAAAAATTGATACTGGGTGATTCACGTATACCCAAATCACCCATCAGTCATTCAGTGTTCATTTGGTCACACATGAAACTACCAATACATCACTACATATTATTTTATACAGTACACCAGGCACTCCTTTCAAACACTAGTCACCTTCTATATATTCCCAGGTCATATACTGCACACTCCCAGGTCATATACTATACACACCCAGGTCACACACTACAAACACACAGCTCATACACTGCATACACCCAGGTCACTCGTTTCAAACACTAGTCACCTTCTATACATTTCCAGGTCATACACTACACACACTCAGGTCATACACTATACACACACCCAGGTCATACACTACACACACCCAGGTCACACACTACACACACCCAGGTCACACACTGCACACACTCAGGTCACACACTACACACACTCAGGACACACACTACATACACCCAGGTCATACACTACATACACCCAGGTCACACACTACACACACCCAGGTCATACACTACATACACCCAGGTCATACACTACACACACCCAGGTCATACACTACATACACCCAGGTCACACAGTACACACACCCAGGTCATACACTACACACACCCAGGTCATACACTACATACTGTACTCCACTTATGTCACCACTACATACACCACTCTCTTCACCACTACATACACCACTCACTTCACCACTACATACACCACTCACTTCACCACTACATACACCACTCACTTCACCACTAAATACACCACTCACTTCACCACTACAAACACCAGTCACTTCACCACTCCACCACCAGTCACTTCACCACTACATTCACCACTCACTTCACCACTACATACACCACTCACTTCACCACTACATACACCACTCACTTCACAACTACTGTTCAAACACCACTTACTTCACTACTACATACACCACTCACTTCACCACTACATACACCACTCACTTCACCACTACATACACCACTCACTTCACCACTACATACACCACTCACTTCACCACTACATACACCACTCACTTCACCACTACATACACCACTCACTTCACCACTACATACACCACTCACTTCACCACTACATACACCACTCACTTCACCACTACATACACCACTCACTTCACCACTACATACACCACTCACTTCACCACTACATACACCACTCACTTCACCACTACATACACCACTCACTTCACCACTACATACACCACTCACTTCACCACTACATACACCACTCACTTCACCACTACATACACCACTCACTTCACCACTACATACACCACTCACTTCACCACTACATACACCACTCACTTCACCACTACATACACCACTCACTTCACCACTACATACACCACTCACTTCACCACTACATTCACCACTCACTTCACCACTACATACACCACTCACTTCACCACTACATACACCACTCACTTCACCACTACATACACCACTCACTTCACCACTACATACACCACTCACTTCACCACTACATACACCACTCACTTCACCACTACATACACCACTCACTTCACCACTACATACACCACTCACTTCACCACTACATTCACCACTCACTCCACCACTACATACACCACTCACTTCACCACAACATACACCACTCACTTCACCACTACTATACAAACACCACTCACTTCACCACTACATACACCACTCACTTCACCACTACAACCACCACTCACTTCACCACTACATTCACCACTCACTTCACCACTACATACACCACTCACTTCACCACTACAACCACCACTCACTTCACCACTACATACACCACTCACTTCACCACTACATACACCACTCACTTCACCACTACAAACACCACTCACTTCACCACTACAACCACCACTCACTTCACCACTACATACACCACTCACTTCACCACTACATACACCACTCACTTCACCACTACATACACCACTCACTCCACCACTACATACACCACTCACTTTACCACAACATACACCACTCACTTCACCACTACTATACAAACACCACTCACTTCACCACTACATACACCACTCACTTCACCACTACAACCACCACTCACTTCACCACTACATACACCACTCACTTCACCACTACATACACCACTCACTTCACCACCCAGTCACCCAATACAACCTCACAACCATTTTTATTAGACCACTAGGACAGGCTCTTTAAAAATGGCGGTCATAATCATTGGTTTGAAACTTTTGGCACCAGGCGTCGTGGTAATTGACGATCACGAGACCAATTAGCGCCTCTCTGATTGCATCCGGACACCAATCATGCGACACTCAAGGTGGCCGGTATCCATTTCGCCTGCCGGATAACTATAGTTGTTTACCTGTGCAATTATGGGACGTATTCAAGAACATTCATGGTGTATACAATGGTGTGGTAGCGGTACGACGACTCCATAGATAAACAAACAACAGAGCCATCGTATTGGTACCACGCCATCGTATGCACCACAAACGTTCTTGAATATGGCCCTATAGTTCACTATATTAAGGCCTTTATTTACTGCATAATTCTTTACATGGGAAAACGAGTTCACAGATTGGTTTACTATGTGGGATGTAGGTAAGAAATCATAATCTTTTTTCTTTCACTGCCTTTCTGTAACATTTTATCCTACCTTTCGCTAACTATATTTCCGTCCCCGTCCCGACCATTATATCTTTCTCTCAGCCAGACACTTCCAGCCTTATGCCATGTATCTCTGTTATTCTTCCCTCATCGTAGTTGATCTTTCCTCATCTCTCTTGTGATTTCTGTGTTTGTTCGGTTTTTGTTGTCTATTTCTATTCAAGGTGTTGTTCTCATGTTTTGTTCTTTTACTTCATTATTTCACAGTTTTTAAAATCTTTTCCTAGTTGATAGCCTTTTAATAATTACTCTTATAATAATAAATACAACATTCTATTCAGAGTTAGTCGTTTTCTTATTACGTTACTTTTGTATGTATTAAATTATTGATTTACACTTTTTTACATTTCGGTAATGCATGGTTGTCAAAATTTCACACACTCACGCAATACATATTTCGCAGCGAAATTCAATAATCAACTATGATTGGTAAGTAATAAACATAGTAATACTCGTAATGGTAAAATTTGCCAGCGGTATCACCATTGCCAACTTTATTAACACAGACTGGTTAATGTTTTGCCACACATAAACAACAGTCATCAACATTATCATTGCTCTGTGTAATATTACGAACTCACGTGAACAGCCTGCAACGACGAGCGATTTGTTTTCCCAGCAAGCACACGGACCATGGTGCCTGAACAAACAGATACCAAGCTTTATGGATGAGGTGATCGCTTATGCCTGTTAGTTAAAGTGCAGGATGAACGAGAAGGAATTATCGGTATTATCTTTGGATACAGACTAAGGTGTGAGGGGAAGGGGTAGGATTAGCTGTAATTTTTGAAGTGTTGGTTTGAGAAGTGAGTTATAGTTGTTGGTATGTAATGTGGGTATGATATGAAGTTAAGAGGTGTATAAGTGAAATGCCAATAATATGTGGTGTCTGAGAAGCGTGTCTGGAGTATTTTCATCTCAAGAATTACCTAGCTTTTTCCTATCGTCTTTCCTCCTCACTCCCTCTACAGCACTACTTGGATAAACAACAACACTGTATGAGGAGGAACTTCTACTGACGATGTGTTGCAATTCCTTTTTAGACCTGGAGAAGCTGTAGAGAAACGTTGTTATTATTGGACCTCTCTCGTAAATCCATCACCATCACCTGCACTCGAGCACCAAACACATCACTTACAATCTGTACTCTTGGCCACCATTTACATCACCACTACTACTTCAACTACACACTCGATCACCACCACCACTGCACTTGTTCACCACCACCATCACCACTACACTTGTTCATCACCATCACCACTACACTTGTTCACCACCATCATCACCACCACACTTGTTCATCACCACCACCACCACACTTGTTCATCACCATCACCACCTCACTTGTTCACCACCACCATCACCACTACACTTGTTCACCACCATCACCACTACACTTGTTCACCACCACCATCACCACTACACTTGTTCACCACCATCACCACTACACGTGTTCACCACCACCATCACCACCACACTTGTTCATCACCACCATCACCACACTTGTTCACCACCACCATCACTACTACACTTGTTCACCATCCATCATCCATCACTATCACGCTTGTTCACCACCACCATCACCATCACCACAACACTATATAGTTCACGACTACTATCAGCAGCTGCTCTCACTTCCTCGCCATGTTTCCGTGTGTCAGGGACGGCTCCTGCTGGAACACTAAAATGATAATCGAGAATAAATTTATGGCCAACTGGAGACCGGTGTGAGGACGGGGTGTGAGCATTACCAAAAATAACACGAAATAAATAGATTTACCCGAATAAATATTACATAAATGCTACAACTGTATACTTATGTCACATACAATAGTGTTAAAATTATTTCCTCTAAACCCAAAGAGAGAGATGGTTATATTGTTACAATTTTATATTTGCCATGTTATTTGTATAATATTTTGTAATGTTGTTGAATTATCAGTGAGTGACTATGCCAAGATGTTTGTATCCTGAACAATGGGTATTATACCTGGCCGTGTGTGAAAAGATTGCTGTAGATTAACTAAATTGCTGTAGATTTTATGATCGTATACAAAATCAGTATCTTCATGCATATTTTTCTTCGGCACCAAGCGGCCTCATTAATTAGTGAAATGGAGAGTAAACACTCAGTATAACTTTAAAAAGGAAAAAAAAAAAAAAAAAAAAAAAAAAAAGTATTCTATAGTCAGAATTATATACAGTAAAAGTAATGAAATCTAAACGGAGTGTGTTCCGACATGTCAGCAGTTGATCAAGGACACAGGTTGGGTTACAAAACCTTTGGCCATATAACGTTATTTTGAATAACAACTTTTGAACTATATTGAAAGCCACTTTTCTCTGTCCCTCAAATTCATACAGAGGTTTAAACACTGACGAAATATATAGAGCCTTAGAACAACCATAGAAACCTGCTGACTGATAACCCTCATTCTGCTGCCTCTGCTGCTGCTGCTGATAACTAACAACCCTGCTGACTGGTATGACTGACAGCCCTCTTACTCTGCTGACTCTTGACAACCTAACTTCTGCTTCTACTGACAACCCCATCTCTGCTGCCTCTGCCAACCCTGCCTCTGCTGCCGCACCACCAAACTCCAGCACTACCCATTAACACTGTGATAATTACTTCACATCTCTTGTATTAACCTCGGGGACCAAGTCGCTCTCTCCCCATTTCCTGCTCTCCTGCTGCCTTTACCTACTCCTGCTCCCTCACTTTCTCTGTTTCTTTAATCTTCCTTCCATTTCTTTCCTTATTCTTCCCCCCCCCCTCTCTCTCTCTCTCTCTCTCTCTCTCTCTCTCTCTCTCTCTCTCTCTCTCTCTCTCTCTCTCTCTCTCTCTCTCTCTCTCTCTCTCTCTCTCTCTCTCTCTCTCTCTCTCTCTCTCTCTCTCTCTCTCTCTCTCTCTCTCTCTCTCTCTCTCTTAGCTCTTACATCTGTATTACGGTGATAATCTCTTTAAGGGGGAAGTACACTGTTGGTAAATCTGGAGCAAATGATTCCTCCAAACTATTCCAAGCAACGGAACACCATTATTTTTGTTTATCTGGTCCTAGTTACTGGCATAATTTGGAGGAATCAAGGCACTCTAATGTAATAAAAGTGAATTACACCCTTAATCCGTATTTATCTTCTCTGTATCTTATTTCCCTCCTCCTTCTCCTTCTCCCTTTCTCGTCCTCCACCACCTTCCTTGTTCCTCCTTCTCCCAGTTCCCCCCCCTGCCCTCCTGCCCCCCCAGCCCCCCTCTTCCTTCCCACACACACGATACTTACCAGTGTTTATGCTCACTCTTGCCTCGTTCATTAATTAGGTCAGCTGACACCCCGTGCTAATGTGTTTTATCCCTCTGCCTCCTGTTTAACTCTGGCATTAACCTTGACGTGCGTTGTGTGTAAGAAAGACAGAGGGAGAGAGTGTATTTCCTCCCTTCATTGCTAATTCTTATTTCTGCAACGGTGGAAAGAAAGTGGATATAAAAAAAACAATAGAGGCTGCACTGATTATTGTGTTTTTGTTTTGCATGCTATATTATTTTGCGTTCAATTTTTTTCCGTACAGCCTTAACAAGTACTGTACACGTTGCTAATAAACATACTCAGTCAAATGCACTGAAAAAATGTACTACACCCACACAAAGACATCCTCACAAACAAAGGCAATAATCACACTTGGATAATACAAATATACGCCCTGTAAGCATATTAAAAAATGCCCTCATATACTGGAGGGAAGGGTATAGGTGGGTAGGAGTCTTCATTACTCTATATTCCTTCACCTTAGTACAAGTTAATTAATATAGCATAATGTGACAGCCTTGCATGGACCAATTGGTATAATGTTGCTTGAATCTCCTCTCTTTTCCTTTGTATCCCTATCAGCTCCTTAGCTCTTCTACTCCTCCGTCCCCCTCTCCTAAATTCCTTCTCTCTCCCTCCCTCCGCTCCGTAACTTCTAAAGATAACCCTTTCCACCAGATAAGTCGCCAACCCGCCTGTAAACTCCATCTCCGTTCGCCACCCTCCCTCTCCCCCGTCCCCTCCCTTCCCTGGCTTTTATCTGGCTCTCAACCATCCCCCACACTCCTATCTATTCCCCCTGCTGTCTCTCCTTCCATTCCCTGCTGTCCCTCCCACTCTGTAACATATGCCTTTTTCCGCAACCTTTCCTTCTCATTCTCCTCTTTAGTCCTGTACAGTATGTCCTTTTTTCACTCTCTGGGTTGCTATTCTCTCCCTTGTTGTTCTCTGTCCTTCTTCCGGTCTGTTCCACCTCCTTCACCCTGCCTCTTTCCTCCTTCACCACCCTACCTCTTCCATCACCCTGCCTCTTCCATCACCCTGCCTCTTCCATCACTCTGCATCTTTCCTCCTTCACCACCCTACCTCTTTCCTCTTCTACCACCCTGCCTCTTTCCTCTTCCATCACCCTATCTCTTTCCTCTTCCACCACCCTGCCTCTTTCCTCCTTCACCACCCTTCCTCTTTCCTCTTCCATCACCCTGCTTCTTTCCTCCTCTACCACCTTACCTCTTCCTCTTCCATCACCCTGCCTCTTTCCTCCTCCACCACCCTACCTCTTCCATCACCCTACCTCTTTCCTCCTCCACCACCCTACCTCTTCCATCACCCTGCCTCCTTCCTCCTCCACCACCCTACCTCTTTGCTCTTCCACCACCCTGCCTCTTTCCTCTTCCACCACCCTACCTCTTTGCTCTACCATCACCCTGCCTCTTTCCTCCTCCACCACCCTACCTCTTTTCTCTTCCATCACCCTGCCTCTTTCCTCCTCCACCACCCTTCCTCTTTCCTCTTCCATCACCCTGCCTCTTTCCTCCTCCACTACCCTACCTCTTCCATCACCCTGCCTCATTCCTCCTTCACCACCCTACCTCTTCCATCACCCTGCTTCTTTCCTCCTTCACCACCCTACCTCTTTGCTCTTCCACCACCCTGCCTCTTTCCTCCTTCACCACCCTACCTCTTCCTTCACCCTGCCTCTTTGCTTCTCCACCACCCTACCTCTTTGCTCTACCATCACCCTGCCTCTGTCCTCCAACTCCCCTGTTTGTCTCTTTCTTCCTTGTCTGCCCTTCTCGTTCCTTTCCTTTCTTCTGCTTGTTTCTCCACTCTCCCCATCTCCCTCCCCGGCGGCTTCATCAGGCGGTCGTCCTCTTATCTCCTGTGGTAGTGGCGTGTGGGAGATACTTCCGTCATGCAACCCTCGACCCCAAGTTTTAATACCCACACAAATTTACATTTTTTTTTTCCTCCTTCCCTATTTTGGTTATATTTTTTTAGTTCTAGTTCAGCTTTCGTCGACTGTCCAGATTACTCCATTACTTGGTTCTTTTCTTTCCTTTTATTTACATTTCATTATTTATTTTTTCCATCCCTTAATTAATCCTCTTTCATCCAACCATCCTTATGCACTCCTACATTTTCTTCCACTACATCACCCTTTACTAACACTGAATATATATTTTTTTTTTCATCTCAAAGCATTGTCCCTTGCACACCCTTAGTGTAACCATTATCGTTTTATGTCTAATGTAATCAGTTATCGTTTTCGGTGCAAACGATTGACTTATATGTGTTGTAATAATAAAATATATAATACAATATATGGAAAAAAATCAGAGAAGCTTGAAAATAAGGCCCTGCATCACAGGTGTTGGCAGCTAATTAGATACTTGTGTGATCTCATCGCTTTCAAGTTGCGCATGTACGGCTCCACTAAACAAAGATCATTATGTTGAGCAGCCTTCGAAAAGCATCTTATACGCCGGCATTCTGCAAAATAATAGGAAATTTTTTAATGACTATACGAACCACACATATACACAAAGATACATAAAAGACAGTAAACTACACATCACACAGACCCTCACCATCTGAACACACATGAGAGTCACAAAATGAGTTGGATTGTCACAAGGTTCACCACAATCTTCGAATTTCAAGCTCGACTGCGCTATTTCCTCCGGCGGACACAAAAAATGAACGGACACGGATCCTCCCTTTATCTCTTTGAAATTACCTCTTTTGTCGACGAAGCACACACACACACACACACACACACACACACACACACACACACACACACACACACACACACACACACACACACACACACACACACACACACACACACACATACACACACACAACTATCTCTCACTCAGACAATATTTTATTCTTTTTACCTCGGTCTCTTTAACACACACACACACACACACACACACACACACACACACACACACACACACACTCAGACATTATTTTATTCTTTTTACCTCGGTCTCTTTAACACACACACACACACACACACACACACACACACACACACAAGTATCTCTCACTCAGACATTATTTTATTCTTTTTACCTCGGTCTCTTTAACACAGGCACTCACATACACACTTCACATCCTCCAAATCACACTCACCCACATTGCCTGACCCGGAAGCACTGTGCACGTCTGGTAATTAGTGAGGAATGAGGGACACTCCCACGGCATTGCACCAGACTAGAGCCTCATTACCCACACGAAATGGTGCCGTTGATGACTCCTGGCACTTATTGCATTGATGGCATATATAGCATTAATGGCACCTAGTGAATAGTTGTTGGCACTGATTAGGTTGATGACACTGAGATTGATGGAAGTAAGTGGTGGCACTATGGCACTTTGGCATCACTGAAACGCAGCGTTGCTAACACAGGCGGTAGGTCCTACTGGTAAAGCATGTACTGTACAATTGTTGGTGATTTTGAAGCCTGTGTTTGTAATCATGATGTTGAGGATAACGAGGTGAGGTGGTGCACTGGTGGCTCTAACGATAACACTGATGGCTCTAACGATAACACTTGTGGCAAAGATGTGTCATCCGGAAATCTGTGCAGCAAAAGATATGTCATGTGCTGATTGTTAAGCTACTCAACATAGCTGCTCCTATGCACGTTCATTCTGCAATCATCTCTTTATAGTGAGGCGGGTTACATACTCTCTCAGAAATAGTACACGAAAGTAAAGCTATTGTGCACATCATTAAAGTAACTGGGTGAACCAAGCTCGTGTAGACCCAAGTAACAGTTACGTTGAAGGACTATTATACCCAACCTGAGGGACCATTGTAGTAGAAGGAGCTGCCAGAGTCCATGAGAGCTGCAGTGTTGGGAATCCTTACACTATCCTGCCAATTATGACGACAATACACTGGGCTAACAGGGAAGTCCTGCAATTATACCCAGCAGTATTCGATAGTGTAACTGGAGCCTCCCCTTTCCTCTACCTTCGCCTCAGACTGTATCATTGGTGTCTCAATCTCCTCCGCCACACTGTTTCTGGTTTTATCTCCACGTTTACTTATACCTCAAACTCTATAATTACCTCAATTTCTCTCTCTGTCTTTACTCTTCCCTCTGTAACTTCACACTCTCTCTCTTACACTCTATTCCCTTGTTTCTCTCTGTGTTTGCATCAACCTGCACTGCACCATTTTGTTCCTTAATTTGACCACTTGCATTTCTACTTCTCTGACATATTTGTATTTTTACTCTTCTGACATAGAAGTGAATTGAAAGACATACTTGTATTTTTACTTCTCCACGAGTTTTCTGACTACCTGCATATGCTATCACCCATCACCTTTCTTCTTACATTCACCCACACCGTCTATCACTATCATTCACCTTGTCACCCACTTTCACCCTTCACCTCCATCTTCTTCACCCATCGTCACCTTTACCGCCTCGACCTCCCTTCGTGCATTACCCTGTAGCTTCTTTTACGCGTCACCTACATCAATTTTATCCATGATTTACACCACTTTCAAACGCCATCTACACAAATTTTACCCACCACGTCTACCAGCACCGTCTCCACCCTGACTCTCTTCAATATCTACTTCCCAACTTACCTCCCTCCCACTTTGTTCTCTACTCCTCTATCTTCACTTCCCAACTTACCTCCTTCCCTCTTTACTTTATACTCCTCTATCGTCACTTCCCAGTTTACCTCCCTCCCACTTTACTCTCTACTCCTCTATCTTCACTTCCCAACTTACCTCCCTCCCACTTTCCTCTCTACTTCTATTATATTCACCTCCCAACTTACCTCCCTCCCACTTTATTGTCTATTCCTCTATCTTCACTTCCCAATTTACCTCCCTCCTGCTGTACTCTCTACTCCTCTATTTTCACTTCCCAATTTACCTCCCTCCCACTTTGTTCTCTACTCCTCTATCTTCACTTCCCAGTTTACCTCCCTTCTACTGTACTCTCTACTCCTCTATCTCCACTTCCCAATTTACCTCCCCACTAACCTCTCTACTCGACCTCCACGTACCAATTCAACTCCTTTCACTTTCCTCTTTCCGATTCACTTCTACTTGCGTCTCCAGCTCCAACTTCACCTCCAGTACACACGTCCCTCTCTCAGCCCTTCTCGACTTTCATAAATTCGGCCGCATTTTCCCCGTGATTACACCTCTTACGGGGGATTACCTTCAGTGTTCCCTCCATCACTCTCCTCTTTCCCTCCTTGTTCTCTCCATCACTCTCCTCTTTTCCTCCTTGTTCTATCCATCACTCTCTTCTTTCTCTTCATCACTCTCCTCTTTCCCTACTTGTTCCCTCCATCACTCTCTTCTTTCCCTCCTTGTTCCCTCCATCACTCTCCTCTTTCCCTCCTTGTTCCCTCCATCACTCTCCTCTTTCCCTCCTTATTCTATCCATCACTCTCTTCTTTCCCTCCTTGTTTCCTCCATCACTCTCCTCTTTACCTCCTTGTTCCCTCCATCTCCCTCCTCCTCCAGTCTTGTTTCATCCACCTATTAGCTATGTGGCATAATTATCATCTAAGGAAGTAGAGGATGAGACAAAACCTTTTGCTTTACTATCTTGTTCTTCTACTACTTTGATGTGTCTAATGAAATTTGTTTTCAAGTGTTGATGATTATTGCATGTTATTTCGACTAAAACCAGAAAATTCTTTTTTTTCATCGAAAACTACTTCTCACTTAAATGGGATATATAAACTAGTTTAGTTAAACCTATAGGTTTACCTTCTGAATGTCTGAATGATGATATGCTTAAACTAAAAACACGGTAACAGGATTGATGAAGCTGATGTCCAATGTCGGAACATTAAAAAACAAATATATATAATATATTAGAGACCGTGAAATAATCCCGTCTTCTAAACCTTAATCTTTTCAGGTAAGGTTGGAGTACCGTACTACTAATTTCTCCAGACTCTGCCAGGAAACAGATTAGTATTTCAGTTCGGATCTGTTTCATAGCTCAGTTTGGATGAATCAGTACCAATCCTGTTTAAACAGAAACCATCCCTTTAATGCCAGACCACATAACTCGGACCAAAACACAGAATAGAAATATGTGTAGAAATATGTATCTCTTTACTTTAATTATTACTGCCTTTCTCTCTTCCTTGCTTTTCGTCTACTGTCTTCTTTTCACTTTCCTTTCGTCACTTCATCCATTATTCTTTTGTTTATGGTATGTAAATAATAATCTCTTATGCCTCTCTCTTCCTGTCTAACACTTGATTATCAACCTGTTTATCTTTTCATCAGGCTGTTTATGGAGTCAAGAGAATTTGTGTTTATCTAGTAATTCATCTGCCAGTTAATAATTATCTTTATATTCTAAATCTGCAGCTATTTGATCCAGGCTTTATTTATTTTTTTATTAACAATATGCATCAACCTTCCTCACACCTAATCTTAATATTTTCAAAAGAAACCCCAATTTAATTTCCCATGTAATCCGAGAAAAGAGCATCGCTGTATACCACATTCGCAAGGGGGGATGGGGAGTAGGAAAGGGAGGAGGTATAGTATGCTCTCGTACCTAATTCCGAGGGGGAGGATCGGGAGGGCGGGCCAAGTAATTTTCTCTTTGATATATGCTTATTGTCCTGCTGTAATTAACTGTTGCTGGGGTATCGGCTCTGGGGGGAAAATGCAAGGGAATAAATATTCTATACATGTTTTTTGAAGTGGGTAACTATGAAAGAATAGCAACGAAGGAGTAGTTGTGTGGAGGTGAACAATGATGGGTCAGAGTAATAACTATATATATATATCGAGTAGTATGTATAATCCCTTCTCTTCCTTAAATCCCGTCCACTCCCACCACTCCTCAACCTTCATCCCAACAATCCTCACTTCTCCTCATCTTCCCCTCCCCTTTCCCTCCTCCCCACTCCTTCACCCCGGCTCTCCTCTCTTCTCTTTACATATTTTCCTGCCCCATATTTTCCCAGGGTATTTTTGGCCGAGTGTGCTACCAGTGAAACTTTCTAACATTTTACTTTGTTATTACTTTTTACTGTACTATTGTTTTATGTCCCCAAGTGAAGGAGATCTGTTAAGGGGATATAGTTTTGTCCTGTCAGGGAATTCAAGGAAACTGAGTCCTCTAAACTATGCAAAGACACAGACCAAATCAACTAAATCATGGCAGCTCGTTCCGTGGAGTAAATGGGTGGAATTAGTTGCTCCAAATTAGCCAACGCCATAATTTTACCCTCTTAAGTTTTTTTTTTTTTTTTTAGCGTATTGTAAGCTACTGATTTTTCCACACACTATACGTTGGTTCCTGAGCAATGATTCTCTGGGTTAAGGGGAGATTCTCTTGGTGGTGAATTGAAAGGTCTCTGATTCTCCTCCTAAATATGCCAGAAAACAGATACCCTCAGTGGTACTATATTAGGGGATCTGTCTTTCGGCATAGTTAGGAGGAATCAGTAGCCTTCCAATTCACCAACAAGAGAATCTCCCCTAAAACTGAAGGTGCTCTACATATTCCACTTCAACCTGTCCCCACTTATCCATTCATAATTACCTGTACTCTGCACTCCACAATCAATACTTCTGCATCACGTTAGTCATCTTACCTGAAAAAAAGAAACAGTCATGACGTTAGCATCATAAAATGTACATTATTTATGCATGATATGTTAAACTACTTATAGCCTTCTCTCATCTCTCTACGCCGGATATATAAAAAAAGAAAAGAATTAGTTGGAACCAGCTCAAAAATTGAAAAGGTGGAGGGGGAAGGGGACGTCACAGCCAGGTGTAGGACATATATAGGATGAGCCAGACGGTTCCGGAGGGAATGTCAGAACAAGGAACAAGTCACTCGTAAATGTAATAATAACCCACTACTCTCCCCCCCCCCCACACACACACCTTCAAGGCAAGACAACTCATGCAGTATCGGTTCTGTTATAATAATTGTACCTGACTTTTAGAGGTGAGGTGGATTTTGGAGAGGGGAAGCTGATCTGCTCAAATCCGGTGTCTCAAGTAATACAGTTTATTCAAAGGTTGTCGAGCTGACCAATTTTCTCTCTCAAACGCCACTGGTGACTGAAGCAGCTATGTACTACACTGTTACCAGAACCAATATGCCACGAGTTACAAGGTGTATTGCCTGGAGGTTCTTTACTTTTATGAATGATTGTATGTACCTATATGTGTATTGGGGAACGTGGTATGGGACAGAGAGAGAGAGAGAGAGAGAGAGAGAGAGAGAGAGAGAGAGAGAGAGAGAGAGAGAGAGAGAGAGAGAGAGAGAGAGAGAGAGAGAGAGAGAGAGAGAGAGAGAGAGAGAGAGAGAGAGAGAGAGAGAGAGACGAGAGAGAGAGAGAGAGAGAGAGAGAGAGAGAGAGAGAGAGAGAGAGAGAGAGAGAGAGAGAGAGAGAGAGAGAGAATATGTTACAGTGTGAGAGAATGGGTATTGGTTTGTGTGAGAGAGAATGTGCATTGGTGTGTGTGACCCAGGAAGAGAAAGTGAAAGTGAAAGAGAAAGAGAGAGAGAGGGAGTGGGCGAGTCTTAACTGCTTGCGGCAACAACTCTCCCTCCTCCCTAGGCTTCCTCCCCCCTCCCTTTGATCTCAGGAAGGGGTGTGTGTGCCGGGAGCGGGAGGTGGTGCCTGGTAGAAGAGGAAAAGAGGAGACGAGAGGGATGCCGAGAGTGGGAAAGAGAAAGGGATATATATATAGGTAGATAGGTAGGTAGGTAGATAGGTAGGCACTGTGGACGTGAATGAATGGATGGAGGGATGGATGGATTTGTAGATAGTTGCTTTGGATAGGCAGGTGAATGGATATATATATATATATATATAGATAGACAGGGAACATAGCGTAGAGACAAACAGATACATATTTCTCTGCCTCACTTTTTTTTTTTCTCTATCTATAATTTGTTTATCCTTTTCACTGTTTTCCAATATCCATTTTATACCGCGTCCTCTCCCTTTTCTGTATGTAGAAATTTACACTCACTCTCCCCTCCTTCCCACACTTTCATCGCCCCTCCCTCAGTCCAATATTCTTCCCCTCTTGTCTAACCTTATTCACTCTTCCTTCTTCCTCTTTCTTCCTTCCTTCCTTCTCCTGTCTGACTTCCCTGCTTCCCTTTTCCATCCTTTCCTTGAGTTTTCTTACATTTACGATCTTCTTGTTCTGTTTGTTTTTTGTATCTCTTTTCTTACTTTCACTCATGTTGGTTTCATTTACATCTCGTTTCTCATTTTATTTTATTTCCAATTTTTGTTCATTGCTATTTTTCCCTCTTCTCCTATACTTACAATTCCTTCTGTGTTACAAACTACTTCTCCATCTATCATTCATTCCTTGTTCCCACGTCTTTTCCTTTCATTTTCTCTTACCTCCCAACTCTGCATCCTTCTCCTCACAACTCTCCTACTCTGTTCCATCACCCTCACACCTACTCACCTCTCTTTTAATTAAGCCCTCTCTCCCTTCCCACCTCTGTTCTATCGCCCAACACTTTCCCATCTCACTTCTGTCTCTTTTCACATCGGTTTCATCCCTCACACCACTATCTGTTTCTCTATCCTTCTCTCTTCTATCTTAAATATAAACATACGTATACAGTCGGGGTCAAAAATAATCATCCATATAGGGGCAGCCAACGTAAGATATTGACAGCTTCCCTCTGTTCCTTAGCTGATTAACTTTCAAATAAACTAGTTAAGTACTGTACCATGTTTTATTACTACAAGCAGCTACGCACAACATAAAACAATAACTTCATAATTATGTGAGCGTGAAAACATTAGACAGCAAAGTGTTTGAGTTACCAGTATGTGGATGATTATTTTTGTCCCCGACTGTACATACCTACGCACATATTCAGCAGTATTTAAAAGTTCGTATGTATGCAAACGACTACTCTTGCATTTACACTCTCGTTTAGGCACACATTGGCATGCATTCACACACTAATATGAACACAATTACATGGACGATTGCAAAACACACAACACATCCACATACAATACACACACACACACACACACACACACACACACACACACACACACACACACACACACATACATACAGTACACACACAAATCACTAACATTCACACACACACACACACACACACACACACACACACACACACACACTCACACACGTATATTTTCACACTCACTTCCATTGTACATACATTGTATTAGTAATGATTGTGTTCTGTGGCCGCTTATGCACATGCAATATTTCGTACTTGTGTTATGGTTGTGTTGTGTTGTTGTATTTGCCTGAAGGTCATTTGGTGTATCATCTCAAGCCAGACATTTCATCAGCATTGACCTTAACATTCATGTCTATTTTGACGATTTTTGCCTTTCATTTTGCTGAAACTTGACTACTTTGTGCTTAGTTGGTGTTGCATATTTAAGTTATAATTCAATATCAACCTAAAAACAACAGCTTACCATTCTCATTGTACCTCTGGTCAGGAGATTTAATATCAAAGGGTTAATGAGGAAATACAGTGTTGGTAAATCTGGAGTAACTGATTCCTCCAAACTATTCCAAGCAACATAACGGCATCATTTTTGTTCATCTGGTCCTGTCCCCTGGCGGCATACATTGGAGGAATCAAGGCGCTGCAATGTAACAAGTGAATTACCCCTTTAAGGATGTTCAGAAACAGTTCTCTTCATATTGTTGTACTTGTGTAACAGCATGACTCAATATTAGTTAATACATTTATAAATATATGCATCACACTGAGAGAAAAGAGGCGCTGATAATATATATGTTATTGAGTTAAATATTTAATGTTTCTGTCCTCTACTTATGGAGATTTTAATAAGTGTACATTATATAGGTATATGTAAACGTTGCCGTGTGTGAAACTTGTGTATGAATGTGTCGAGTTGCTGGATATGTAGGCTATGGTATGAGAGTGTACGTGTGTGTGTTTACATGTGCTTACTGAGGGTTGTGTGTGTAGGCTATATATATATATGTATTTGTATGAACGTCTGTGTGTGTGTGTGTGTGTGTGTGTGTGTGTGTGTGTGTGTGTGTGTGTGTTGGGTCTGAGTGCACGTACTGAATGTCCTTTGGTTGTGCTTTGATCCTCAGTCAGTTTGTGAAGCCAGCTGCTCGCCAGTGTGTGTGTGTGTGTGTGTGTGTGTGTACTACTGCGACTGTTTGTCCTTGTGTATGTACTGTGTGTATGTGTACATTATTTACATATAGCATTGCATGTACAGTCGTGGTAAATAATAATCATCCATATAGGGGTAATTCACCGACGAGTTTGACAGGTTCCCTCTGTTCCTTAGCTGATAAAACTTTCCAATGAATAAGTTAAGTACCATCTTTTAATATACCATGACTGTACATACATCGAGTGATAAAGTGTTCGCTAGTGTTTTTTTTTTTTTTTGTGTGTGTGTGTGTGTGTGTGCATGTTTGTCCTTTTATGTACTGTTTTAAATTTGTAGGTTTGTTATTTTCTTTTTTATTCATCGGTCTATTGGTTCCCTTTTACACCATAACGTGTTTTTGTCGCTGTACTTTTATGTGTCCTCTCTTTCATCTTGCCTGTAGCCGAGTTTTTTTTCGTGGTATAACTACTTCTGTCTCTTAATTCTCTGTAAAATACTTGGAAGACTAAAGCTATTATAAGGAATAAATAGATTCGTTATATGGTTAAGAAAATTCATAGATTATATTACATTTAACAGAGGAACTATCGGATACAACTGATAACTAGAAAACAGGAAAAAAATTGTGAAAACGGAGAGCAAAGGAGGGAAAAAATGATTGAAAATGAAAAGTATATAATAGTCTATAGTGCAAGAAATATGAGCATGGAAGACTGATAGAGAGATGTGACCATTAATCTTCACGCCCCATGGTCGAAAACCCTACTTTCCCAAGACCACCGTTGAAATGGGTGGAGGTGTATGTGAGCAGACCAGAACAGATTACCTTACTATACCGATGTGTGGGTGGGGGCAATTTCAAAGCTTATGTATTAAGATTATTCATGTTTACCCCGTCTAATCCTATTGACTATCTTATGGGACTCTACAATATTTCCTCTTAGTCTTACATTAGAAAACAACCAGAGTTTCTTATGCTTACATTCATTATTGTAGGACATAACATGGATTATTAGAATTTTGTTGTTCTACTTTGAGTTATGTGGAGAGAGAGAGAGAGAGAGAGAGAGAGAGAGAGAGAGAGAGAGAGAGAGAGAGAGAGAGAGAGAGAGAGAGAGAGAGAGAGAGAGAGAGAGAGAGAGAGAGATAATATGTTATAGATTGAGAGAAAGGGTATTTGGTTTGTGTGAGAGAGAATGTGCATTGGTGTGTGTAAAGGAAAAGAACACATAGCAAATATGATAAATCTTTCCAAAACGAGATTGTATTTTGTCGCATATAAACTGTTGCAGGGAAATATTTACAGGATAATCTATGGGACACACATTTACGTATATTTTTTTTCATTTCAGGTAAGAGTCATCCACGGTTACCAGACCTCACAGCCAATAACATCGTGGAGTTGGTTTCAAGTAAGTAAAGGTGAAGGAAGAGAAAAGGGATGTGCGAGTGGGCTAAAATATTTCGAAAGTCAGCGAATTAGAATCTACTGATACCCCTACAGAAAGAAAGTCGCAAAACAGAAGATAGAAAATGTGAGGAACGAATTGAAAGAAGAGGAATATAGTTTGTCATAGCTAAAAGTTTACACAATTTTCCAGTTCTTGAATGGTACTTTGCAAGACTCGCTACTCTCAGGCATTTTCCAACAAAGCCGGGGCCCCATCTTTTTACAACTCACTTCTTTCTCTCTTCAAGACAAAGCTTTCTTTTTGCTCTTTTGCATCTTGAGGCAGCACTGCACACACACAGCCTCTCTCTGCCACTCAACATCTCAGTATACAGTAGGATTCACTATACCCAGAGCAACAGTATTTTTCCTCCCCTTGGCGTGGCGTATTTTTCCTTCAATACTGCATAAACCCTAAAATTATATGTCTATACAGTACCACTTCCTGTATTGAGTCTCATACCTGGTACTACGTAATTCCAAGATACCACTCTCAAACACCATGCCATTACGTGATTGGATAACAACTCGTGCAGCAAGACGTAACAACATTCTTACATTGATACTATTGTCGACACAGTTCGTCCTTGCAATCAAAGTGAATCATGTAATCATCATCACTTGCAGTAGAGTCATTTTTTTTTTTTTACAGTTTGTTAGTAGTTTCGTAGAATTCTTTGTTCTTATCAGTTATTGAATCAGTATCTACTTGAAGTATACATTGCGTTACGAAATAGAGTTTACTCGGTCTCGGACCTTATTATGTACTTATTTGATAAAACAAAGTAAGAAATATAATTAACAATTATGTGTTCCCTTTCACGTACACAAGAGATCTTTAATTGATGTTCCCGACTATATTTATATTCATGATAGACAACGATACACTTTCATTTTGATGTACACGCAACATTCAGTTTACACGTGTATAATCAATCTATCTCGCTTGTAATCTATCTCGGACCTAACAATTGCGTTCAGTAAATGGTTAAAGATCTCTTCGCTTTTGAACACGATATGGAGTATAGTTATCCGCTTCTAGAAATACGCAGCAGACACATATTTTACTATAGAGTGATTAGAGTTAACAAGTTCTACAGCTAAGATGGTTATACTGTACCAAATTAAAACACGAGTAGAAGTATGAACGACTAAACGATTGTCTCGCCCATATACATAGTGGGTACACGTCCTTAAAATAGAGAAAAGTGTATGTAAGTACCTCGTTTTGTTTACCAGAGCGGCTAATTTGTTCACCATTGATGGATGGATATAGTTCCTTCAATTTTTACGAAAAGATTACACGTACTTGGAATGGCGTGATATTTGGAGGGGGGTGAGGGTACTGGTTCGTCTGAATTATGTCACGAAACGAACTACCTTAGCATATATTTTATTTTGTAGCACAGTTTAGAGGATTCAATCGTCTTTAATATGCCGACAACACCATAAATGCACAATATAGTTGGCTACAAAAAGCAATACCTACACAAAACTCTCTGGCTTTACTTTCCTTACTCTGGGTTTGCCATTACCATCACCATCATCATTATTGCTGGACCCTTACGAGATGCGATTAAGGTTACAACTTTGTCCATTCTGGGCAGTTAATTGGTTTCCCCGACCCCATCCAACTTCAACCGAGGCTCCTGACGCGAGTAATTCCTCCTCCTCCTCCCCCACCCACAACACAGGTAAAAATGAGGGATACAAACTCGACTAATTTATAGAGTCCTTCCTAAAGTGGTGTTTCTTATATTTGTACAAAAAATTATAATGATTATGACAATGGTAATAATAAGCTACATATGGGTAGGGTTCCTCATTTCAGAATAACTAAGAAATTAACTCTCCAGTGGCCACATACATATACAACCTCTCGTAACTCGTCAATGACAAGTTGCGTCCTCACCCAATATTTCAGCATATACTACTTGGCAAACTCCTACTTATATTCTTGTACTATCCCAAGTTATTTAACACACACACACACACACACACACACACACACACACACACACACACACACACACACACAAACACACACACACACACACACACACACACACACACACACACACACACACACACACACACACACACACACACACACACACACACACACACACACACACACACACACACACACACATTACATTAGTATATTATTTTGAAAGATTAATGATTTTTGAAATGAATGCAATAGCACATTTTCGTTTTCTTAGAAGCAACACTTGGTGACAAATCGTTTATATAGTTTTGTAACTTCATATATTTTTCGTCAAGTGCTCAACATGCAAAAAAAACCGTTCTCCTGATTAAATATTTATAACTACAGTCACTTATGTAAGTATATCCTTAATTTTTTTGCATGATAAGTTTAAATACTTCATGTTTCCCCTATGGTGCAGTAGTCAATACAAAATTTTCATAGCGATATCACTGTAACATTATATTCACTAAGCTGATGACTTATGTGGAGCGTGTATTGATTTTGTTTTTAGTATTCTTATACCAGTATAAATAGTAGATATTTTTGTACATAAAGCAGTTTATTTTCTATCATGTTCCTATTCATGTGACATCGTCGGTAGAACTTTTCCCCAAGTCTGCTAAAAATTGTAGGGTAAATGTTTGAAAATTCTATCAACGCTGCGAGTAACTGACTCACGCCTTTTCAAGACTGACCGTTTCAGAAGCATTGGAAGTTCTTCTTATCTTTACCTAGAAATAATCCATGTCCCTTCAGCAAGAAATTCTTTATTCAGAACTCTCCCCACAAAAATATCAAATGAACAAGGAATAAGTCTGCCAGTGTAGGAAATCCCTGTAGCGACCAATTTACCCAGCCATCCCTCCGGAACTCTCTATTGCCCGTTTTCATCTACCTCGGTCCTGGTAATCAAAAGCCTCTGTGGGGACGTCTCATTCCACCCTTGGGAAAGTCAATTAGAGTCGTAGCTCCTTGACGAAGTAATCCAATTCGAAGGGAGGGACGCCTCGAGGGATACTAAGCTGGACAGCACACGAACATATATTCATGCGTATCTTGGTCAAAATAAGGTTGTCCATGTCCCCCAACTCATATTCAAAAGACGAGGATACGTTCAAATCAGGATGGAACAAGTGTGACCTGGTGGCTTCTGATTCCTCCTGACTATGCGACGAAACAAGCTCCTGTAATGTAGGTGGTGTTTCGTGGCAATGTTTGAAGGACTCACTAACCTCCAAAATTCTTAATACATCAAGTGTGACCTTTAGACGAAGGATAAGTGACTGAAAACGAAGCCAAGATTTTCCAGTGTGATGAACCTTGTATGAATAAGAGGTTGAGAGGTAAAACATTTTAGAGCAACGTTTCATTACTGATTCTGTAGATATTTTGCGGCAATAAAGCGTTTGACCTTCAATTCAGGCTCCTTTGAATATAATTTTCGTTTTCCTCCCGTTTGAAGTTCCTGATCAGAAAATATTATATACAACTTCTGGGGCTTCAGTGATATACCGTCTCTCAATCGTAAAGAAATTAGGCGAATTTTTCTCTTTGTAATTTAAAAGATTCTTGCCGTTGTGGGTCTTCTAAATTATTAAACCTAAATGCCATCCGATTTCTCCTTGATTATACGTCTCCAATCCGTGAAGCAGAACAGAACAACTTGCCTTTTGTTGCTTGAGTTTGAGTGAGGGGACAGTACTTAATTAAGGGACCCTGTGATGTAGTCAGAAAATTGGAGGTTAGTGAGTCCTTCAAACATTGCCACGAAACACCAACTATATGGAAGGAGTTTGTTTCATGGCATGGTCAGGAGGAATCAGAAGCCACCAGGTCTCGTACACGATCACAGGGTCCTTAATTAAATCATCGGTATCCTGTGGTTCCATCTGTTAGGTTTCAGTATTCAGAAGTATAAGATATTTACTTCCTCTTGGACATCTAAAGGACGTATGAAAAATTGTACTGGAGAAAAGATGGTGACGTTATACTGGAATATTTTCTCACTGATCATTATGTTCAGTAGAGCAGGTTTGCTTGAAATTACACACACTACATGCATCCAATTCAAAGGCACATATAACATCAAGAAAAATATATTCTTTACGTAACTGAACGAAAGCAATAAAAAAAAAAAAAAAAAAAAATCCGTGAAAAAGAGCAACTGTAATTTTTTTCCGAGGGTGTGCATGTGTAGGAGTGTGTGTGGTGTAGCATAATAGTTTCTCTTCCCTCCTGCTGTCCGCGTCACCTCCCAGCTACCCTACCTCAATGGTGTGCTGAGCTAAAAGGTTTACCATTAGTGACGGCGTAACGAGCCCTCTCACACCACTGGTACGCACACACATATGATACTCGCAACACACACACAGACACGCACACACACACACACAAATATCACGGGAAATTGTAACACACACATGGATTCACATTACATTTCCACTCTTGAACACTATACCGTCATCCATCATTCTTACTGTAGCCATTATCTAATCGCCCGTGCAGTAGGAGGCTCAGGGTTGGGAAAGATAAGCAATAATCAGGAGATAGTTCCAATGTGAAAGTACGAGTAAAATATTTTCTACACTGTTCACCATCTTCTCCATTAATTCATGCCTTCCGTTCCCTCTGTTAAGGACCCTGTGATGTAGTAAAAAAAATTGGAGTTATACGAGTCCTTCAAATATTGCCACGAAACACCACCTATAGGGATGGAGCTTGTTTCATAGAGTGGTCAGGAGGGATCAGAAGCCTCCAGTTTTCATACACGATCACAGGGTCCTTATACATTTACTCGTCTACTATCAACCTCCTAAGCTTTGTATTTCTTTCTACCTTCTGCTCATTCCTCCACTTTCTGTTCATTCCACCTTTTCTCATAAAATCTCCTTTTCATCTTTTCCTCCACCTCCCTGCAGTACTCTCACTTCCCCACCTCCCATACACCCTGTCCCTCCTTCCCATTACTTTCCCACTCTCCATCTGTTCGGCCCAAACCAACCAGCCTGTCATGCCTCTGCTTCACCTCCTCTATCACTTTCTCTACCTCGATCCTTCCCCACACATCACTCACCCTTGCCCCTTCTTCCTCTTCCTCCTTCTTCCTCTTCCCCTTTCCTCTTCTTCCTCTTCCCCTTTCGTCTTCTTCCCCTTGCCCCTTCTTCCCCTTCCCATTGCCCCTTCTTCCCCTTCCACCTACTGCCCCCTTCCCTTTTCCACCTCACCCCGCCTCGGGCCTGATCACCTCATTATTCCAGGCAGGTGGAGCGTCGCACACACCTGGCCGGCTAATGAGGGAGCAGGTCAGGTGTGATGCCTGCCAGGGGTCTGTTTCCTCACACGGTCTGCACTTTCCAGTACTCTTCACCTTCCTTACCTTTTACATTTTTATCAGATACTGCGCCTTAATAGATACAACAGATAGATTGGATAGACAATATCGTACTCAACATAATTTCTCTTGTAGTGTATGTACTGTACTGTACTATATGCTCTAAATTTTGTTTCTGCGCTGAGTACGTGTGTATAGTGCAGCACTCGAAGAGCTTGTGTGTGTTGTGCATAGTAACGAATTTGTTGCTTGTGTGTCTTGTTTGTAGTGATCTACTGTATGTATGGTGAAGTACAGCATGTAGTCTCTCTGTCTTTAGTTCTGTTTGGCATCTGTGTTTCTCTTTGCCTTGTCTTTCGTGTGGCCTCCTCGTCTCTGTCTCGCTTTACCTAAACTCCTGCCTCCCTTGTCCCCACCAATATCCGTCCCACAGACTCTGGATTTACATCTCGCACTCCAATCCTCGCCCAACTCGTCCCAACAACTTGCCAAACAGTTCCCATAATAATTCGCTCCACACCTCGTCTCACACACACACACACGTCGTCACACAAACGTCCCCCACAGCTCGCACTCCACAGCTCATCCCTTGTCACTGGCATCCTGAAACGCAAACCCTACATTCAATAACTCGTTCCCCACAACCCCCATATCACGTTAACCTCATAAACTCGCAAATAACAATGCCCAACCAACCAACTTTGATCCCAACAACTGGCTCTCATAGGTCCTCCACTGAGTCACACGCTGTTACAACTCATACTCAAGTCTTTCAACTCAACTTCCAACATACCCACCACAAACCTGCCGTAATTAATCCCTATCCCACAATCTTCCCCTCCCCCACACACAGTCGCCCCCCCCCTCCCACACACACACAATCTCGGACCCCCACATACATACAGTCTCGCTCCCCACCCCCCACCCCCTTCAACTCGCCCCTCACAGAGCAATCACAACTCACTCCAACAAATCGTGTCAAAAGTTATCCCCGACACGCCCAGAAAATAATACCACCAGGAGAAGAAATGGGAACTTTTCTTCTACCTTGTCTGTACTCGGTTTTTTGAGGGCCAGCAGCAGTGTTCCCTTTACCCGACCTAACATAATTTAACCAACATCTTGTAGTCCTGCTTTTTGGAGAGAATATTGACATAGACCGAAAGTTGGGCTCACTACTTATGCCATAAAGTCTACATGATCAAAGTTCCCTTACCTTAGTCTTCTCTAATATAACTTAGCTTGGAGTCACCAAAATCCAGTAAAAAGAGAACTTGTGGCCTGAATCCCTGTGGTACGGTATAGTAAGTGTGTGTGT
>JAWQEG010002871.1:142500-165699 GCA_033782935.1 Petrolisthes cinctipes | reverse complement strand
TAGGTGTGGATAGGTTAGGTTGGGTCAAAATTCTAATTATCAGTAACTTTTCGGGGGGAAACACATTGAAAATATTTTCGAAACTGAGACATGGTTATGTTTTGAGTACTACCCGAGAGTCAAACGAGCTTCAACACTCCCACACTGTACCAATCGCTTGCACAGGGAGGGAAAGGAGACACAGAGGAGAGAATATATTTTCGTAGACACAGATAAACATACGTCAGTCGTAGGAACCTTAAAGTCCTGAGACTTTCTGGGTAACATAAAAAGGTACAGTATGTAAAGAGGTTTTTCACAATACGTATTATTATTGTCTTTTGAATAAGCTCTTTTAATTGGATGATTATTTTTCTGAATGATTCTTTAACTCGTCCTCTGAATTGTTCAGCTTAATTGCTGGTTTGACTCCTGGAATTTATCCTTAATTGGCTCCAACACCTAATCCTTCAACTAATCCATTCCTTGCTATAGCTAATCCTATCACTGCCACCTTCAACTATCAAATACTTTATTGGACTCATATTTTAAATCTTTGCAGGAAGCAGCTACTATAAATGCCTCCAACAAGTAAAGCTATCAACTTCACCTATAACTATAAATCTCTCTTTTCACTAATCATATCATTAACTAATCCTTCGGCTCCTATATCCAATCATTTCAGTGACACTTTCAGCTAACCATTTTTGTTACTGATTTCTTTAACTATCTACTTAATGGGGCTTAGAATAGGACTTCTTAAACCGTTTAAATGTGGCTTTGAATAGGATCCCTTAAAAAGAATCCTTGAAATGAGCTTCTTTACCTGACCAGTTGGGTGCATCTCTTTCACCTTGACCTTTAGACAGGATCCTTTTACCTAATTGAGTGAAACGAGTGAGGGAATGGGATCGATTGAAGTGTGGCAATGTTTGAGGTGGAATGAAGTGGTTTAACTCGTTTATTTAATGCAATGCAATGACTTACCCATTAACTTATTTATTTAATGGAATGGTATGACTTTCTCATTAACTTTATTTATTTAATGGAATGGTATGACTTTCTCATTAACTTTAGTTCCTTTTTTTCGACACTTCCATCTTTTTAAATTTTAATATCAATAAACGGACTTCAATACAACTGGAATAACTGAAATTCAACTTAAGGGGATAATACACTTTTGATACATGAATGTCTTGATTCCTCCAAAGTATGCCAGGAAACAGAACCAGGTAAATAAATATAATGTGGCATGTTGAGTGGAATATTTTGGAGGAATCAGTTGCTCCAGATTTACCAACACTCTAGTACCCCCTTAATTAAGGACCCTGAGATCGTGTATGAGAATTGGAGGCTTCTGATTACTCCTGACTATACCACGAAACAAACTTTTTCCATATAGGTGCATGGTGTTTCGTGGCGATATTTGAAGGACTCGTTTCCTACAATTTGCTGACTACATCATAGGGTCCCTTAAGGGGGAAGTTTTGTGTAGGTAATTCTGGAACAACTTAATCCTCCCAACTATTCCAAGCAACAGAACACCATTATTTTTGCTCTTCTGGTTCTGTTTCCTGGCATACTTTGGAAGAATCAAAGACGCTCAATGTACCAAAAAAGAATTATATACCACATTAAACGGATCATCCAACTTATAGCGGACTCGGACTGTTCTCCTTTTACGTGAGGCCAAAACATTCCGGATTTTCTAGCTTCCCTCGGTTAATCGGAAATAATTATTAAAAATCCGTTTAATTGAGCACTGGTCCGAACTCTCCAACATCCGGACTGTCTCCTATTAACTGGAAAAAGTTTCAAAAAAAAGTGAGGTATATATATTTGGTACTGTTTCCCAGGCCGGTAGGCACATTAGTCACATAAAACCCCATTATTGCCTTCCCATGGCTATTAAACTGCTATACTAAATCACCAAAAGTGCTAAGAACGTGCTATGAGATTGATAATAATAAGCAGAAATGATTAATATGTTGTTATACCATGAATGAGGTGATAATAATAATAATAATAATAATAATAGTAATAATAGTAATAATAATAATAATAATAATAATAATAATAATAATAATAATGAATGAATAAATAAAAGAAAAGAAAAAATAGCAACAATAAGTCCATGATACAAAGGCACACCGACCTACAATCAAGGTTGAGGATTACTGACCAGAGGAAGGAAAGAGGATTGATTCAGTCAGTGTGTTCCAGGGAAGGCCATTATTGTGTATAAAATAGTGTGAATATAAGTTAAGGGGGTGCGGGAGTAGGGGACAGGCCTTGGAAGGGGGTTTGGGGGGTGCGGGAAAGAGGGGACAGGCTTGGGGTGGGTAGAAAGCCTGTCCCCTATTCCCGTACCCCCCTAACCCCCACCTCCCAAGCCTGTCCCCATACTCCCACACACCCCAAAACCCCCCCAAGCCTGTCCCTATTCCCGCACCCCCCCAAGCCTGTCCCCTACTCCCGCACCCCCCCAGCCTGTCCCCCTATTCCCGCACCCCCTTAATTAAGAGGGTATTTCACTTTTGTTACATTGGAGCGTCTTGATCCCTCCAAAAGTATGCCAGGAAACATGACAAGATGAACAAAATTAATGGTGTTCTGTTACTTGGAATAGTTTGGAGGAATCATTTGCTCCAGATTACCAACACTGAACTCCCCCCCCCCCCACTTTTAACTCTTGGATTAGATAGGTGTGTGTGTGTGTGTGTGTAGAGTGGATCTGAAAACTGAGCTGCATCCCCGGCACAGAAATTAATAGAGAAATATACTACACTAGATAGACAGACATACAGTCGGTAGATGGATTTAAATAGATACAAAAAGATAGATGGATAAATATAGTTGATAAATGGATAGAGAGATAGGATAGACTTTAATTAAGATGGAAGATTAAGAAATGAATTGATAAACTAATAAAACGAGAGAGAGAGAGAGAGAGAGAGAGAGAGAGAGAGAGAGAGAGAGAGAGAGAGAGAGAGAGAGAGAGAGAGAGAGAGGAGGAGAGAGGAGAGAGAGAGAGAGAGAGAGAGAGAGGAGAGAGAGAGAGAGAGAGAGAGAGAGAGAGGAGAGAGAGAGAGAGAGAGAGAGAGAGAGAGAGAGAGAGAGAGAGAGAGAGAGAGAGAGAGAGAGAGAGAAGAGAGAGAGAGAGAGAGAGAGAGAAAAAAAGATAGGAGAGGCAAACCACAATGGAGTTCATTTAGAGTGTTTAGAGAGAATCAGTTTGAGGAGGAGAGTTGATGAGACGAAATGACTTTGATTCCAACCCGCTTAGTAAGGCGGCTTGGCTGGAATTAGGTTACCAACATTACCGCATACGTAAACAGTCATTACATTGGCCACAACCATAAGTATACCAACATTACCGCAACCGCAACAACCACAACCACTACCACCACCATCAACTCAGCTACCAACATTTTCCACCATCATCAATTCAGCTACCAACATTTTTCACCACCACCACCACCACCACCACCAAGAACATCACTAACTACACCATTCTAATCATAATCACTAACACCACCACCACCACCACCAACAGCAACAACAATGCTACTTGCCAGTCCAGAACTTCCACTGCATCACCTACCACCTGCATCAACACCACTACCACCACTACCACCACTACTACTACAAACATTATCACCATTACCCTGACTCCACATATCACCTCCATCAACACCACCACCACCATTACCCTGACTCCACATATCACCACCACCACTACCACAACTACTACAAAACATTATCACCATTACCCTGACTCCACATATCACCTCCATCAACACCACCACCACCATTACCCTGACTCCACATATCACCATCAACACCACTACAAACATTATCACCATTACCCTGACTCCACATATCACCACCACGACCATTACTCTGACTTCACATATCACCATCACCACCACCACCACCACCACCATTACTCTGACTCCACATATCACCACCACCACCACCACCATTACCCTGACTCCACATATCACCACCACCACCATTACCCTGACCACATATCACCATCAACACCACCACCACCACCACCATTACTCTGACTCCACATATCACCTCCACCACCACCACCACCATTACCCTGACTCCAAAATATCACCACCACCACCACCACCACCACCACCACCACCACCACCATTACCCTGACTCCACATATCACCACCACCACCACCACCACCACCACCATTACCCTGACTTCACATATCACCACCACCACCACTCAACAACATTAGCGTACGCCCTGAAGAGAGAGAGAGAAGAGAGAGAGAGGCGCCACCACTGCACCCAGACAATGCCTCCTGTATTGTACATACACCTCCTTCCTCATTCTGGCCTTGTAATGTTTCATGTTATCTCTCTCTCTCTCTCTCTCTCTCTCTCTCTCTCTCTTCTCTCTTATAAAAAATTTTCAGGTTATCCTCTCCTTTCCTCTTTACTCCTCTTTATATTCCTCTTCATTATTTCTTCCTTCATTCCTACTACCACTACTATTTAATACTTACTCCATCTACTGTATTTCTCTTATGCAAGTATCATCCCTTTACATTATTTTACCACTACCATCCTCTTTCCTCCCCTCTATTCATCTTTTCACTTTAATTTTATTTATATTTCCCTTTTCCTGTTCTCTCCCTTACACCTGTCCACATCTCCCATCTCTTCTTTCCTTCGATTATTATTCTTCACCGTTATTTCATTTTCCCTCTTGTTCTTATCCCTTTAATCATTCACTCTTCGCCTTTTGTCTTCCACTTCTCTTCTCCTTTCACCTTCTCTCCTCAGTTATTCACCTCTTTTGTTATTCACCTCTCTTTACAAAATTCTATGCTATTTTTCTATAACAGTTGCATGATATTTACACTGTTTCAATTATAGACGAACTAATTGGATTGGAAAAGTCTTCTATTTTACTGTCATTTTTCGTATGATATTTTGGTAGAACTCAAAATTATCTTTGAAAATTACCAAGAGGGCTATACTGTTCCCATTTGAAATCCTGTATTGTCATCTGTAATCCCCAACTCCATTCCTCCCTCCATCCATTGTGTCACTCCCTCCTAAACCATTCTCCTCCTCCCCTCAAATTTTACCTCGCCTTCCTTCCTCCATTCTGTCATCCCTTCTTCATCTCCCTTCCTACAATTTTTCCCCCACCTTTCCCTCCCCCCCCCACTCTTTTTTTCACCTTAGTCTCTCTTACATAAACTCCTCCTCCTCCTCTCCCCCTTTTCCTCCCCCTTTTCCTCCCCCTTTCCTCCCCCTTTTCCTCCTCCTCCTCCTCCCCCTTTTCCTCCTCCTCTTCCTCCCCCTTTTCCTCCTTCTCCTCCCCCTTTTCCTCCTTCTCCTCCCCCTTTTTCCTCCCCCTTTTCCTCCTCCTCCCCCTTTTCCTCCAGCTCCTTATCCTTTTCCCCCTCTCATCTTTAATGAAAACGACTTCCTTCTTTTTATATTATTGTACTTTTTTCCTTCTCACCTATCGTTCATTTTTTTCTGCATTTTTCTCCTTAATTATTCACGGTTTTTCACCATATTTCCTCCCTCTTCTTTCCTTATTCATCTGTTTATCTCCATTCTTCACCTCCTCTTTTTTCTCGATCCGTTTTCTCCTTCACACTCTGACAAGAACCATCACCATTCTCTTCTCCCTCCCCTTCCTTATCTTCATCCTCTTTCCTTCTCTGTTCCTCCTTCTAATCTCTTTCCTTTCTTTTCCTACTTTCCACCATCCTTATCTCCATCCGTTTATCTCCCACATTTTTTCCTCCTTAGTTTCTCATCCTTACCTCCATCCTTTTTCCTTATTATTTCTTACTCTTTTATCTCCCATCTTTTCTTCCTTCTCTTTATCTCCTCCATATCTCCTCCACATTAATTCCATTCCTTATTCCTTCTCAATCTCTCTTCTCTTATCCCCATCCTTTTATCTTCTTCCTCCTCCTTCCTCTTATCTTCCCAAATCCCCTTATCCTTCACCTTCCCTTCCCTTCCAGGTCATCTCTCATTCTGCTCAAACTCTCTGCACACTCACACAATGCGTATCCCTCTCTCTTCCCTCACACATGCAGCTCTACTCGCCTCCCTTTTCTCACTCTTCCTTCCTTCCTTTATCTTCTTCCATCTTTTTCTTTTCCCTTTCGTTTCTTCTTTATTCTTCCTTCTGTTTCATTCCATCTTTACTCTGCCTCTTTTACCATGTTTTCCTTTTAGTGTGTCTTAGTTTGAATCCCCCCCCCCTCTCTTCCTCTATTCTTTTCCTCTTTCGCCTCGTCTTTCCTCTCCTTCTCTCCTTTACCAAGTCTTCTTCTACCCTTTTCCTCTGCATAGTTTCCCATCTCCCTTACCCTATACCTTTTTCCATTTTCCTCTGCATAGTTTCCCATCTCCCTTACCCTATACCTTCTTCACTTACTTCCTCTTCCATTCCTCCTTCACCACCCTCCTGCCTCTCGACCTTTCATCCTTCATCCTGCCTCCCTTCGGTCCCTTCCTCCTCGCCCTGCCTCTCTTTCATCCATCACCTGTCGCCTCTCCTTTCCTCCTTCACTCTTCCTCCCTTCATGTCCTCCTTTACACTGTCGTTCCTCATCCTTTCTCCCTGCCCCTGTAACCCTCACCCCCTGCCATACCTTTCGTCCATCCTCTCTTTACACATTAATCACAAACTTGACCACAAACCTACACATCAACACACACACATCAACACACACACACACACACACACACACACACACACACACACACACACACACACACAATCATTTTTCATTATTGCTTTCCCTCTCTCAAATACTTCTTCCCATTATCTCCAACTCTTCCACTCTTACTACACCCTTTGCCTCAATCTTCCCAAACGATAATTTATTTTAGTTTGTAGATACTGTATGTATTTGCAGTGAGGAAAAGTTTTAAATAAAATTATTACGAAGTACAGTGTTGGTATGTCTGGAGCAACCGATTCCTCCAGACCATGCCAGGCAATAGGCCACCATTATATTTGTTCATCTGGTCCTGTTTCGCAGCATACTTTGGAGGAATCAAGACTTTTTAATCTACCTAAAGTGTACTTTAAGTGGGTAAATAAGCAGTCACAGATACTACCCATTCAATGCTATCACATCAATAATATAATTGTAATGTATAGGAGTCATAGAGCTGTGGTAGTGGTCGGGATTTTTGATGATGCGGAAGTTGGTTCGAGTTCTGATGAAATTACTACTTTAGTTTACTTAACTTTCTTTCGTTCTCTCTCATATTATGATCCACAACTTATGATCTTTGAGAATGGGATTCGTAACTTTTCTCTTCCTTCACAAATTGAAGGTAATAAACGCCATTAGCAGATGAGCCCGTATTAAAAACTTTCTTCTCGCAACTGGTCTTACACTAACTCTCTGCTTCTACGAGTACTTCAGTGTCTGTGTTATAAGTGGGAATCACTCTTGGGTAAATTGGAGGGCTGCTGACTCCTCCAATCTGAGGTACATAACAGTCCCTATGTGTGTTCTAAAATAAACTGTGTCTTGGCTTAGTCTGGAGGAGTCAGCAACCTTCTAGTTTACCCAAGAGAGGATGACCCCCTCAACACACACTCCTGGAATGTCATTGATTCTGCCACTTTCTCGAGCGGTATTTACTGTTTGTATAACGATTATATATTGATACCGTGGACAACATACATCTTTTCCAACCCAGTAATTTGTGTCCATCCAACTTCGTCCAAGCTTTACTCCCATGTTATTATGTCGTCTCAACCACCGCTACTTGACTGATAATATTAGGGGATGACCATCGAACAAACTCATTCACCATGCAAAATTACAATATCAATATGGCAAATTGATATTCTACCTTGGTGCTTCAGTTCACGAGCCTATGTAGCTTATGTTTCCATAGTGTGGTTCATGACTTGGCTGATCTGGTGGCGAGAGGAGTTTTACCGCCGCGATTGTACATCAAGGAAGCGATTAAAGCAAAATAATGCAGCGACGTTACTTTGCCAACATATCTTAATTATTAGGGTAGTACATTGTTAGTAAATCTGGAGCAATTGATTCTTCCAAACTATTCCAGTGAACAGGACACCAGTATTTTTGGTTATCTGTTCTTGTTTCCTGGTATAATTTGGAGGAATAATTATGGCGCTCCAATCTATCAAATGTATAGTAACCCCTTAACTCATCCTTACCGTTAAGGACCCTGTGATCGTGTATAAAATTAGAGACTTCTGATTCCTCCCGACCATACCACGAAACAAGATCCTTCCCTATAGGTGGTGTTTCGTGGCAATATTTGAAGGACTTATTTTTCTCCGACTTTTCGACTACATCACATGCAGGGTCCCTTAATCATCCCTCTATCCTTCCTATCATTACTCGCCGTCTCTCCTCCATTGTCCATCACTTACCGTCTTTTGTTTCCTACCAACTCAACCTTATCCAGCCCCCCCCCCCCCGCCCCCTCAGCCTCTGTACTAAATATTCCTTTGTATCTTTCTCTCTGTATAAAAATGTGTTCACCAATTTTTCTGCCAGCCATATCCAAGGCCACCATGAAAAAATATGAGTGAGTAAATAAACTGTCAGATTGTTTGATATACAGCACAGAAGGTTTTTGTTATGAGAAATATATATATGTTATAGATAGAATCGTAATCTATAATTTGTAGCTCAACCATGAGAGACAAAACAAAGTAGAATGAACTGCAGCCTTCCTACTTTTACTGTAACATTTGCTTTGTTTACATACTGAAGAAGGGCAAATATACAGGATATTATCCATGAAAAAACAAATTACAAGTCTATATTTCTAACAAAAGCATATCAGCGGAAGCCACGACGAAAGATTTGTTGGACTCTCCCTGACCTGATCCACTCGGGATTATTATTGTCCGAGGTAATTCCTGGAGGATGAGCTTCAGTGAGGGCAGACCTGGTGGGTGGGGAGGAATTGGTGTATCTGGCTCAGCTCATCCCAATCCTCTCCCTGCTCTTGTGGTATATTTTCCTTTCTCCTCTGTATTGCTATTATTTGCCCTTTGATATTGTGGGTGGTTGGTGTATGTATGAGGGAAGGCACTGGTGGGAGGAATTGGTGTATCTGCCTAGGTTCATCACAACCCTCACTTTGCTTTTAAGGTATATTTTCTTTCCTTTGTATTGTTAATATAATCTGCTTGTAAATAAAGCAAAACAAGAATGGCGTTACTATAATTTGACCTTAGTATCACCATAACAACTGAAAGAAGATAAGAATATTCTGCACCATTACAGTGCAATGACCATTTATTCGTGGTGATGGTTGGTGGTGTTAAATGCCAACAGTTCGCCGTATATCTTAGTTCATTTAGTGAAATATAATATTGTATATGAAATCCTTGAGACCTGACTGTAACACACATCCAACAACTATGATGTGATGTGAGTCACTCTTGCTCGGGAGTGTTAATAAAATTCATCATCGAGGTGAGAGCATTTAATATAAGTACAATCAACAACTAGAGTTTTCATTAATATCGATGCTTGTTCAATAATAATGTTTGGCAATCTGCTTACGATTACTCCATATCAATCACCAATCAAACAAGTGTTCGTCCATTATTATATATAAATAATACGAATAATTTTAACCATTTCAATAAAATAAAATATATATATATATATATATATATATATATATATATATATATATATATATATATATATATATATATATATATATATATATATATATATATATATATATATATATATATATATATATATATATATATATATATATATATATATAGTAATGATGCACGAATCTTCTCCGAGTAATAGTATATGAACTTGCAACTATTTAATTTGCGTATAGAATTGTTTTAAATATAATCAGATAATTTATACACTTTAGATTATCATAGACAAAGAGGTTAGTTGATATGTAAAAGATTTGTTAAAAAAATTTCAGCCGTCAAAATAACTTGCACACAGCGGGTGACAAACTTATGATGAATTGTTATATCAAAGCACGCCTACCAACAGTTACTCATCAAAGAGTGCTACCACATTCTTTGTCTCATTTTCTGCATGCGAGTTCCCGTAATTTATGCCGACAACTACAGACCAAGTATTATATTGTAAACTTTCAGCTGGGTAGAATGATAAATATTCATGGATCTCGCAACAATGAAAGGTCGGTTATTTGTTCCTCGTAACTCTTGATGATTCTTTTCTGCAAGGTTTCGGGCTAAATGTTGTCTAGTGTTGAGCACTCTCATCCATTAAGATAGTGTAGTGGCCAAGGAATAAGGTGCGTGACTGTGAGACGTTACGTGCCTACTTAACGAGCTGCAAGTAACGCTGGAACAGGGAGAAGCCTGCTTGGTTGCTTTACATTACAGTTTGTTTCAGGACCTTAGCCAATTTACAATACGTCATCGACGAGAAGGTGTGGCTGAACGTCTACATGGTTGAAAGATTCATTTGGCCGTATAGGAAACACGTTAGACAAAACGAAAGATGACGTAATAACTGTTATGAGTAACTGCCTGGGTGCCCCACTATGAAAAGTAAAGTTCTCAGACATAAACCAGAACAGTGAACGAAAATGGCTTGATACAACATCCTTCTGTGTAAAAGAATTGAGGGACTTACTGTTGTTGCAGAAGTGTTGTAGACCACACTGACCACAACGGTGAGGGTTTGCTTGGCCACAGTGGCAGGCGACACGGGCGACACAACAAGCGCAATGTCTGGGGTGTGAAGCAGGGCGGTGGGGGCAGGTACAACCACTACCGCTCACTGTCCACAGATCCACCTGGTCTGCCGGTACAACACGAGGAAAGTTAGTACAGGACAACACACCTCGTGTACAACTGCAAATATTGCACTAACATTTTCAAACATCAGGGGTGAATTTTGGTGTCGTTTGAGCCACAATGTTCACCGGTGTTGTGTTATTGTGTTTTAGCACAATTTAAAAATGGTGTCAAAAAAACTGTACATAAACACATAATTTTTGTACATTGTAACATGATCTTCATAAACAACACATGAATATAATTTACTAACACATGGTCATATTACTCTCAACACTAATTTTCGTAGTAATAATAACCCTAATATTATCTTGCATGAAAATATCTTCTATCAAGGAAGAACAGTATGTGTTCTTAGCACCTAAGTATCATTATACAAGTGAGGATAATGATATTGTGTTCATTGTGTTGATGAAAAGCGAAAAATAATTAAACAAGAATATATGAAGGCTTAGCGACACCCATTTATCTTGAGTCCACAGAGCAGCTGTTTATGGATATAGTGTTCTCATGTGTGTATGAGTGTTGGCCCGGGTGTTCACATGCGAGCGTACGTGTGTGTGTATGTATGTATATTGGGTGGTCCTCTAGTGTGAAAGAGTTTGTGTGTTAGTGTGATTTGTATGCATAGATAACATTTCCCTTAAGACCTTCCCACAGTGGAAGTGATGTATGTATGCGTAGTTCTATATACACAGTAGACATCACCACACCAGCCATATATTCCATCAACGAAACTATAGCAAAGCTGGAATAAACATTCTATTTTTTTTTTTTTTTTTTTTTTTTTGTGACGTCATCCGTACACTTTATTATGTGGCTAATGAGATGGGTGAAAATAACCATAATAAAAGGATATATTGGCTTTTCTGTTACCTAGTCAGTCAGTCAGAGTGTATGTGTAAAAAAAAAAAAAAAAAAAAAAAAAAAAAAAAGGGTTTATAATAATATTGGGCTTAACTGGAATAAATATATAAAGGATTAGGTATGCCGCAGGTAAAAAGAATAAATATTTGAAAAACCAGGGCAAAGGCCAGAGGTAAAAAAGATATATACATACATATATATTTATATATTGGAAAAACTGCAGTAAAGGTCAGAGATCAGAGCATTGGTGGATTTCATTATTTTAACCCTGTGAATCAATGTGCCATCAAAAATCCCCAGTTTGGTTTGTACCCTTCTGTCCATGGTGAGGTTGTGTGTTTGTGTTCGCTCCTTTCTGTCTGTGTGTTTGTGCTCGCTCCTTTCTGTCTGTCTGTTTGTGCCCGGTCCTTTCTGTCTGTGTGTTTGTGCTCGGTCCTTTCTGTCTGTGTGTTTGTTTATGCTCGCTCCTCTCTGTCTGTGTGTTTGTGTTCGGTCCTTTCTGTCTGTGTGTTTGTGCTCGCTCCTTTCTGTCTGTGTGTTTATGCTCGCTCCTTTCTGTCTGTGTGTTTGTGCTCGGTCCTTTCTGTCTGTGTGTTTGTGCTCGCTCCTTTCTGTCTGTGTGTTTATGCTCGCTCCTCTCTGTCTGTGTGTTTGCGTTCGGTCCTTTCTGTCTGTGTGTTTGTGCTCGCTCCTTTCTGTCTGTGTGTTTGAGTGTTTGTGATATTATTGATGCATCTGTTCACGATAATGTTTCTTTTGTATGTTTGTGCCTGTTTGTTTGTCCTATCTGTTTGTGGCTGTCTTTTGGTTACATGTTTCGCTGTTTGTCTGTCTGACTGTTCTGTCTTGTTCACTGTTCTGTCTGTTCGTGTTCACAATATTGCCTTCATCAGTATTCCTATTGTGTTGTGTTTTGTTGTGTGAATTGCCACATAACACCTAACCTAACCTAACCTAACCTAACCTAACCTAACCTAACCTAACCGAACCGAACCGAGTCCTGAGTGAAGAACATGAGTGTTACTAACCATTGTGAATTCAATAATAATAAATAAATTAAGGAAAAAGAGCGCAGGGCTGATGAAGATGAAACTTGAAATCACGTAAAGCTTTTATTTTATTTTTTTAATATGAAGACTCACTAACTTTACCAACAAAAACACTTACTTTCAGACTTGCTTATATATTACTCCAGCATAAATAAGAGATAATGAGCATTAACTACTGGGACACACCGAGTCTCCATTAGTTCTAATTTTTGGAGTAGTAAGTTTAAATGTCAAGTGTTTTCACCAAGATTGACATATATATAGTTAAGGGAATGAAGGTGACTTTATATACCTCTGCACTAGATAAGTACAAGACTTTATTCTCAGCTCTGTACGTATATAGTAGTGTATTTAATTCGTGTATATGGGTCGTATCCAAGTACAGTACAATACATGAAGAAGTAGACATATTTTAATTAGTTACTACTGAATTTTCCCTGGTGGCTTGTTATATCTGCTTGTTGCTATTATGAACTCCAGATCCAGAAAATAAATATTAGTGAATTTAATTACCGTTAGAATATTTGCTTTTATATGTATAACTAGTCGAGTGATGGTCGAATTTGAGTACTTGAGACGAACGACAATGTTAATGAGTTAATTAATTGAAATAGCACTTAATGATCGATATCGGATACTCATCTCAGACCAAAAACATCATCTGGAGTTAGTCAAAGAAATATCCCACCAATCATCACCTACTATTATAATAAAAGATAGGAAATTTAAGCGGCAGAATAATCTTTAGCATTTAACTTTCCTTTCCACCTTCCAATGATATATATATATATACCACATGTTTCCATTTAAAAAGCCTCATTGCTTTAGGAGAGGCTTGCTTGTTGTAAGAGCCAATTTATTAAGCTAGTTGGTTGATACGCCACGCTTATCCTGAAGGTTTCATATATTCCCAGTGCTGTGCAATAAAGCAACACAATGTCATGGCTAAATTATTTTTATTGTGCAAGTGGCCGGTGTCTCCAGCAGAAGAGGAGGAGGTCTAAAGTGCACCGGATTTATGACAACCACCACCAGTTTCCAGTTTCCAGTTTCCAGTTTTCAGTTTCCAGTTTCCAGTTTCAGGCAAATTTGGGCTTCACCCTCATAACTCTAAACAGTCTGAAAATATAATGAGGTTGTGAAAGTATGATGACTCCTACAATGTTGTTTATTTATGTTCTCATAAAAACTGCTTGAATGTTTAGTTCTGTATCTTAAATTTGCATGTTCAATGAATGATTTATTAATTTCAGAGGCTGGGGAAAAGATATAATTTTAACGAGAGTCTGTTTAGTTGCCTCAGGAAGATATATTATACAGAAGAGTTTGCGTTATGCAATGTATATAAAAAACTGACCATGATATCTAAAAAAGATGTGGACGAGACTTATACTAACATTACCATAAACCCTGAGGTACAGTTGCAGACATATGAAACACACACACTTCATCGTGGCCACTTATCAAGCATAGAATAGGACGCACCTCTACAGTACATACACACAACATCTCATCCTATCTATGCTCCATGAAGGGTCCCGTTGTAGGTGTCTGTTTCATATGTCTGCATCTGTACCTCAGGGTTTATGGTAATGTTAATATAATTCTCTTCCATATTTTTTTTTAGCTATCATGGTCAGTTTTTTATATACATTGCATAACGCAAACTCTTCTGTATAATATATCTTCCTGAGGCCATTAAACACACTCTCATACAAATTATATCTTTTCTCCTGCTTCTGAAACGATACCTTTACAAGCACCGTTCAATCGTTATCCTCTATATACATTTTTTTGGCAACTTTACCCTGGCGATATTTGAGTAACATTTTACGAAGGACTTACAGGCCCACATTTTACAAAACCCAAATAACATGGTTTTGATGAAATTTGACAAGGAGCGTCAATTTGGCAAACGACGTTAGGAAAATTATTCATGCAGTATTGGATCCAATTGAGCTGATGGTTGAATACGTTTGACTAACCAATTGCCAATATAACTATAGAGGAAGGCCACAACAAAAGCAGTTCGGGTACTTTGATCTGATCTCTGTACAAAGTTACAATTATTTTTTATTTTCCCTTATATCTTATTTTCCCTACGATTTGTATTAATTTAAAAAGGTAATATTTTTTGTATGTTACTGATTCCTCCTAACTCTCCCACGCATCACACACACTACGTCCGTATATGTGTTACTAATGTGTATAAGTTTGAGGGAGAAAACATCAATCCCTTTCAATCCTTCGACAGCATCACTGGTCCCAAAATTAAATAAAAACTGCTGAAGGGAAACTGTGGGACGTGACAGTGGTGGCAGGAATAGCGTTTGGTGAGGTGTGTGTCAGTTAGTTAGTTATCAGGTGTGTAGGACAGGTGTGTGTGTGTGTGTGTGGCGTGTGTCCAACCTGGTGAAATTACTCCGTTGCCACTCCCATTTAAAACAGTGTTGTGTGTTGTATGCTTCCCTTCCCCGGCAACGACGAATAAATAAATATATAAATAAATACATACATAATTACCGTATTAAAGAATGAGAACGTAGATATAGTTATATTATTGGCTTAGCGCTAAGACCTTTACAGCCAGTTGGTTGATATGACGCCCGAGTTCAAGTAAGTTCATGAATTTTTTAATAAACTTATACATTATTTGCAACTGATTTCTTTCTTTCAATTTCTTAGTATTTATAATATTAACTAAATTACTACTTGGAAAATATATATATGAAATGCTTACTTTCATCACATTCCTAGTATGATGTTGCAACCTTACACTGCGCCGGAGGTTTTATATGACAAACAAGCGACGTAAATAAAAATATAGTTATTTTTCAGCATTCTTTTGGCGTGTGTGTGTGTGTGTGTGTGTGTGTGTGTGTGTGTGTGTGTGTGTGTGTGTGTGTGTGTGTGTGTGTGTGTGTGTGTGTATTTCTGCATATTTTTGCCTCTGTGTATGTGTGTTTGCGTGAGTGTGTGTGTGTGGTCACTGGTAGCAAGAGTACTTGCACAATACTAATAAAAGAGAGATTTTAATACTTCACTTTTCTGCACCAGGTAAATTTTTGCGAAAGTAAAAATCGTTGTACTGCTTAAAGGGGAAATCTCTTATCAGTGAACTGAAGGGCTACTAATTCCTCCAAACGATGCCAGGAAACAGACGACCCAAGTATACTAACTGGAGATTTATTTTGTGACATACTTTGGAAAAATCGGTAACCCTTCACTTTCCCGACAGTAGAGTATCCCCTTTGGAATACTTGAATATTTGAGCTTATTTCAAGATTAAGACGGGGAGATTTGCGACACCCACTTCCCTTTGATGACAGACGAGCCGGTGTGAAGAAATGTGTGTAAAGCGAAGGAGGGAAGGGGCCGAGTTGGTCAGTCAGTCATGTCACGTCTCCTGCCTTGCTCAGTTTATCGTAAAGCGTCGTCAGCTATTGGGATGTCTAGGGTTCGGTCAGCTGTGTCCTCACCCCATCTCTTTTCACACACACACACACACACACACACACACACACACACACACACACACACGAATAAGTATCTGTAGTTACTCTCTCTTTACCCACCCACCCACCCACACCCACACACACACCCACCCACACACGAATAAGTATCTGTAGTTAGTTTCTCTGTAGGGGACGGAAAGTATGCACAAATGGTATCAATTAATAATAGTCACGAGCAAAAGTTCTACATGAGGGGAATAAACCTTAGCCATTTTAATTAATCTTACGAACCAAAATCAAGGTCACCAAAATCGATAGTTCTGTTGGATGTGCAAAATCATGACACATTCTTCCACACTACAGTACTTGATAAATATTATCTCTCTCAATATATATTTTTTCTGATGGTCACAGTATTTATCTACAGCTGATATTTAAGGTGTATTTTGATTGGTCGTTGGGGTACACAAGTTGTGATCCCTCCTTGACCTCCTTCATGACCTCCTTCGACCCGTCACTAGTCCCCTTCACTATAATGGGTGTGGATATTTTCACTTAAGTTACATACAACGTTGTGTGCTGATAAGACTGGAAATGGACAAATAACCAAGACGAATGTAAACCTGAAGTGGTCTGGTGCACACGATAAAAAAAAAACTGTCGAGCAGGAGAGGTTTACAAGTTCTGTAAATAGTGGACAATAAAAGTTCATTATGCCCCTGGAATAAGCAAGCTATTTTTCAGTATTCATCATCAGTGGTGTCAGAATGTTTCATGCACACGAGAATTTATTGTGATGTGTATTGGACAGAATGAATCATAGACTCCACCTGGTGTTCCTGAAAATAGTATAGCTCGTTGGAATGGTCTCAATACTTTGGCCAAGTTTGCACCTCTAACACCAGATGGCAGTAATTAGCCAGGTGGCAGCGGGTCTGTTTAATGGGCTGGATTAATCGATGATCATTAGGGGTGTAATTATTTTGGCGACGAAGTGGAAACTACTGATTCGCCCAAACTTTCTCTCTCCCCCTCCCCCCCCCCAAAAAAAAAAATTATACAGTACTGAGGTAATCTGTTTCTCATTACAGTTTGGAGAAAGCGGAAGCCACGAGTAAAGGCCAGATGCAAAGTACAGGATTAAAATTATATCAACGATCCGCCCACCAAATCTCCTTTAGGAATAGCATCAGTAGAGATCAGAAGGCAGCAGTGGAAAGTCTGGTTGATGAAAAGTAAAAAAAAAAAAAAAAAAAAAAAAAAAATAATAATGATGATGAATAAATAAATAGATAAGTGATTGACCCTGCCCTCTGCTTTGGTCTTTCTCCGTGTGTGTTGCTGCAGTCCTAGTTGCATTTTAAAGAGGAAATTATTATCTTTCCTTTCGTTTCAATTCGATAATAAATTAATTGTCCCCTTATATATTCATAGTCACCCACGCAAGGCTTAAGTCTAAAACTAGAGGTCCTGTTACTCCCTCGTGTCCTGCCGGTGTTAATTAAAGGTGTTAAAAGGTAATCTGTTGTGGGCGAATTGGAGAGCTACTGATTCATCCACATTATTCGAATGCCATGAAACCAATTCTCTACTCTTTTTATCACTGCGAAAATGCATCGATTCCATTCTCGTAATATGACAGTAGGTATACGTTAAGCTTACTGTACATACACCTAGTATATAATTATAAGTTCAGATCAGTACATATTTGTGAAAATTTGTGGTGTATTTTGTTTTGGATTGCAGCATATTTATAGAAAAGCCAAGAAAGTAATGAGGGAGCGGGTACAATTTCGCCAGAAAAAAAAGTAGTGTAAATTACCATTTATACCATTTTTAGTTTAAGCTACACCTACAAACGTTTTTCATCATCGTATGGAACCTTTAAAAAATATCCCTTGCCAGCTCACTGGATTTACATTGAGCAACGTTTGTAAAGAATCATTTCGTGAGCCCAATACTTTGAATGCATGTTGATATTTGTATGCGCAATAAAATCCTTTTCATATTTTGTGTTCATATTCACAGCAGGTTTCTGTACAAGTAAACTATTTATACGTATCGTATTTTTCACGCCTCCTCCTTTACATTAAAATGTATACACGTACAAGTAGAGATACTTTTTGGAAGACTGTACAACTTTAATTTGATTTATTCATTGAGGCTTATTTTTCATTTGAGTGTCGTATATTTTTTGCTCATTACTGTCCTTTAAATTCATTTTTTAACATTTGCTCTTCCCTAACATCCATTATTTAAGGCTAAGTGCACTTCGACACCACTTCACCTTTTGCCTTTGTACTATAATTAAGTTTAATGTACATAATAAAGCCTTGGTCATCCAGTACATACATATACAGACCGATGCCTTACATTGCAAACTGACACTCAGTGCAGTTGCAGATAGGGGGACATAAGGAAAGATCTCACGTATTGCAATATTTTACCAAAGATAAACTGACTCTTGAATAACTAAACCAGTGAGGAAACTGTACAGCTGTCTTCCTAAACAGTATAAAACCCCATCATAACATCCACCACCAACACCAATAATGTAATTTATGTTTTTTTTTTATGTTTCGTCAGTTTGTGGTCCCTTGTTTTCTGTATAATATATAAGAAATTACACCCATTTATGGATTCTTCATTAGCTACTCAGTGATACATTTTATATTTCCTTCCTTCAACTAAGAAAATAATCTGGTCTGGAAATTAACTGATGGCCACAGAAGCTTTACACACACACACACACACACACACACACACACACACACACACACACACACACACACACACACACACACACACACACACCAATCCACCTTTTTCACTCGTTGGCTCGTTTTTGCCCGCCACTGCACAACCCTCTTTGATATGCAGATGGAGACTGGGGGAACAGGGGGAGTGGAGACGGGCAATTGGGGGTGATGAAGCAGGCTGGTAGTGGACGGATGGAGATGGATGGATGGAGGAGTGAGTGGTTGAGGAGAAGGGTGGAGGAGAGTGGGAGAGAGTGTAATGGTGGGGTGAAAGAGTGAGTGGGAGGGGAGAAGGGTGGAGGAGAGTGGGAGAGAGTGTAGTGGTGGGGTGAAAGAGTGAGTGGGAAGGGAGAAGGGTGGAGGGGAGTGGGAGAGAGTGCATGTGTGGTGGGGGTGAAAGAGTGAGTGGGAGGGGAGAAGGGTGGAGGAGAGTGGGAAGAAAGGTCATGGAGAGAGTGTACTGTGGTGATGGAGATGAATGGAGGAGTGAGAAAGGTGGAGAAGGGTGGGAGAATGGAAAGGAAGGTGGAGAGAGTGTAGTGGGGTGATGGAAAAGGATGGTGTGTGTGGCGATGGAAAAAGTGTCTGGGATGATGTAGAAGGGTTGGTTAAAGGATGAAGAACGATGGTATTGGTGATGGTCAAGTTGCTGGTAGGGAAATTGGTTACAGTGGGGGACTTGATGAATATACTGTTGGTGAATACCGAATAAACTACTAGAGATATCAAGGGAGATGCAACAAGTCGTTTTTGATGTATATAAGGCTAGGTGAGTTATGCTGTGAGGGCGAGTGAGTGGCTTTGGAAAAGGTTGGTGAAGTGGTCGAAAAGGATGGTGGACGAGGGCTTACTAAGGTGATTAATGGAACTCTGTTATTGCTAGAGATGGTTGGGGTGATGGAAGGGGATGGCTGGGTGAAGGAAGGAATGTGATGGAGTGATTTGAAAGGCTTAGTAGATGTGATGGAGGAGATAGATAATTCGTGAGATATGATGACGTTTGGTGTAAAATGGAGAAGACCTGTGGAGATGAATGAATCTGCATGGTCAGCGAGTGAAAAGGGTAGTAAAGTGATGGAGTATACTGATGGAAATTGATTGATGAGGGAGATCGAAAAATCTTATACAAACAGATAATTTAGTAATGGTGATGGATATACCTTGTAGATATATTATAAAATGGCCTGGTCACCGAGTGAGAAGGCCGATAGAGTGATGGGGAAAGTTGGTAGGGACGGACTGCGGATAGAGCCGGAGGAGATTTAGGGAGATGAACGTGTCCGTATTAGGAGAGAGTGTTCGGTAATTGAAGGGAATGGCCGGGAAGAATTTAAGAGAGTGTTCGCTTAATGGATGTTCTCGATATCTTAAGATGGATGGTATTGGTCGGCTCCTGTGTCCATCGTCCATCCACCGTGTACTCTTAATTCTCTCGTATGTTGGTCTAATGGGAGTGAGTGCTGGGATGCGGAACCAAGCGAGTGACGGATTGTAGATGGAAAATGTTACAGGACGGGGAGGGAGGGAGGGAAAATTGTTTGTAATAATATTTGTGGATCTCCCTGTTTTCGAGTCAAGGCATTAGGAAAAGTCCGTGTTATGGATCTACAGTATATTATTTATGGTTTGTATAATTATTTGTTCGAGTTATAACATGAGGAAAAGCCTGTGTTGTGGTTCTTATTTTTTATGATATGCTTTTGTGTTGGAGTCAGTGCATGAGGAAGAGACTGTGTTATGGCTCGTATTTTTATGGTTTCTATATTTTGTGTTCGAGTCAAAACATGAGGAAAAGTCTGTGTTGTGGTTAATTTTTTATTATTTTGAGGTATGTATTTGTGTCTTAATTATGCTCGGTTGTTTTTTCAGTAAGGGATTGTTTTCTCTCCTTTCTTTTTCCCTCTTTCATTTTCCTCTCTCCCTCAGAGGGAGAGAGAGAAAGAGAGTAAGAACGCATGATGAAGCAGGGGATAATAAATAAAAAAAAGTGAAGGAGAATGAAAAAGTGGGAGAACACACGGCAGACACAAGGAAAATGTTGAAAAATAACAAGAGGAAGGAGGAGGAGGAGGAGGGTGAGCTGAAACTGAGTGAGAGAAATGTGTGAGGGAAGAGATTGGAGAGAAGGAAGAGTGGAGACTTAAAGAATGAATGATGATAGAGAGAAAGAGAGTTTATATATATATATCTATATATATATATATATATATATATATATATATATATATATATATATATATATATATATATATATATATATATATATATATATATATATATATATATATATATATATATATATATATATATTATATCACACACACACAGACCACCAAAAGGATGGGTAGAACAGACAGACAGACAGACAGGCAGGCAGGGCTGGTAGGGAGAGCAGCAGCAGCAGCAAAGGTTGATGAAGGCCACAACACAGCACCACCTCAAGTGCTTTGTGTCCGTCCCGTGGAGATGGTAACTGCCCCTCCCATCACTTCATGTCCTTGTTTACTGTACCCTTCGTGTTTGTCCTGTCTGTCTGTCTGTCTTTTAGTTTCCTTCTATTGCCTCTTCTTTGCTTTTATGCTCTTTGCCCTTTCTGTTCGTTTTTACCATAGTTTCTGGCCTAGTCATCTTATTTGCATAGATTTAAACGGGGTACCGTATACTATTTTTGCTGCTTTTGTGTGACCAAATTTATTCGATTATACTTTCCTGTTCACTTTTCTTGATTAAATTTCCTGCTTTCTTCTTGATGACCATTCACCCATTTCCTTCTTGGATTATTTTTGCTTACTTTATTCTTCGCGTTTTCCCTATTTGCTTACCCTTATTAAATTTCCTGTCTCAGTCTTTGTTTACCGTTGCTAAATTTATCTGTCCTATACATTCTTACTCACAGCTTACATGTCAATATTGTTCTCCTCCAGGATTTCAAGACAGAGTTTATGTATGCAGTAGGGTCTGTATTCCTGTATGTGTGTGCTTTGTTGTTGTGGTTTTGCAAGTTAACTCAATGGGAAGTAGTGGGGCCAGTGGTTAGCATACTGTACTACTGTTTGATGTGGTCGGAATATTGAATCCTCTCGCTGGGAGGGGCAGGCAAAGGGAAAGTCGAATAATTTGTATCCTAAAATGAAATCAACTGGTATTGGCATTGAAAATACTGACTTATTTTGAATAATTGAATAATTGAATAATTAAATACAGTTGTTCATTTCCTTATATTTTCTATGTAGGAAATTGCAGTCTTTCTTTATTCCATTTAACATCTCCATAATATAATAATGATGCGTTTTCTTGACGTTCAGATAATTATACGATAGTAATGTTTCTGTTTGTGGCATATGGCTTTATAGCAAAATAATACCCAGAGTCAAAACATAACCGAATATTATCATCATAAAGGGGATAATACAGTGTTGGTAAATCTGGAGCAACAAATTAATCCAAACTATTCCAGGCAACAACAGGACACTTTTATTTTTGGTTATCTGACTCTTGTTTCCTGGTGGCATACTTTGGAGGAATCAAGGAACTACAATGAACCCAAAGTGTATTTATTACCCAGAGTTAGAACATACAGACAAATGTTATCATCATTAAGGGGGGGGGGGGGAGTAGGGGACAGGGTTGGGGGGTGCGGGAATAGGGGGATAGGCTTGGGGGGGGGTAGAAAGCCTGTCCCCTATTCCCGCACCCCCCATAATCCCCCCCTCCCAAGCCTGTCCCCCTACTCCCGCACCCCCCAAAACCCCCCCGCACCCCCCAAAACCCCCCCGCACCCCCCCCAAGCGTGTCCCTCTATTCCCGCACCCCCCTAACCCCCCACCCCAAGCCTGTCCCCTACTCCCGCACCCCCCAAAACCCCGCCGCACCCCCCCACCCCAAGCCTGTCCCCCTATTCCCGCACCCCCTTAATAGTGTCAAATATAGAGGACATTTATGTGGTTCCATATAATACAGTTTGTCTGACTGTAAAACTAATTCTGCTCCCACCTATTTTAAATGCAAACGAAGATTTACGAGGTTTATATTGAAACTTCACGGGTGTTTAACATTAATTGCAGGGGGAAGGCTTGTCACACCTCCAGTACCAATTTCATTACATATTATTTTTTGGAATGAAATATCAAAAACAAAAACAGAGAAAGAATGAAAGTGGTGGTGGAAATGGAGGGAGGGGAAACGAGTTGGGAGACACAGAAATTTTGGAATGAAAGAGAGGGAAAAAAAGAATTGAAGTGGGAGGGAACGAGGGGATAGAA
>JAWQEG010002871.1:0-140000 GCA_033782935.1 Petrolisthes cinctipes | reverse complement strand
AATAATAATAATTAACGGTTTATTTACATGGCAGTCAGAGACTGAAAATTTACAGAGGGGAAGATTACATTAATATTAATTCTAGGATCTATAGGCTACAACTTGGAGACATACTAATCTAGGTGTTTATTTTACGCACTAAAGTGGGAACAGCGCTCTGGCGATAGCGGTCAGTGCGAGGGGCTCTTAGCGGCACCAGTTTGTTTTGGTGTCGGGTAGCCCTGGCTGGTGGGGGGACGTCAGGTGGTAGGAGGTGACGGTGGCGTGGGTTACGTAGCAAGCCTTCCCCAAACTTGCTAAGGGCTTGCTCATACATGGCTGTCAGCCTGAGCAGACTCAGGGTGGTGAGGGCATTATTGTAGCTGGTGTAGGCAGGGCCCAGTATGACTCTGCATGCCCTCTTCTGAACTTTCTCAAGCTGTTGTTGTTGCGTTTTGTTCAGAGATGAAGACCACGCTGGGGAGGCGTACAGCAGTGAGGGCAATATGAAAGAGGTGTAAACTGCCTTCAAATCCCCTGCTGGAGTCCCCAGAGACCTGAGTCTGCGCAGCATGTACAGCTTGTATGAGGCTACCTTGACCATCCTTGCGACATGTTGCTTCCATGATAATAGGTCATCCACAGTGATGCCGAGAAGCTTGAAGGAGTGGATGACTTGGAGTGGATGAGGGCCAATTGTGAGCTGGGGGGGCGGTACAGCTGCAGTTGAGGTACAGACGTGCATCACCACGGTCTTGGTGTGGTTGATGGAGACGTTGTTGTGCTCTGTCCACGTCTGCAGCCTGTCAAGGGTGGCTTGCAGTGGATTATAGTCTGGTGTCCTGGTGTTGACTGGGATGCCAACCGTGCAGTCATCCACGTATTTCCATCGATGCTGGGTGTCGGTGAGGGCATCATTAATCAGCATGAGGAAGCATAGTGGTCCAGATTTAGTTCCTTGCGGAACCCCACAAGTCAGCTGTTGCAGGGGAGATATGGAGCCCTGATAACGGACCGCCTGCTGCCTTCCTGTGAGGAAGTCAGCCAGCCAAGCTACCAGGTTGGGGTGGAGTCCCAGGTTAATGGCCTTGTTGATGACAACAGTGTGGTCTACAAGATCAAATGCTTTCCTAAAGTCTACAAAAGCAAGAGCGAGAGATGTGTTACGTTTGTCCAAGTGGCTGTGGATGAAATCAAGGAAGCTGACTAGGCAGTGGGAAGTGGAGGTGGATTTGATGTTGCCAAACTGACGGGTGTCTAGCTGTTTGCTAATTTGTGAATAAGACCAGTTAAACACGAAATCTTCACAAAGGAGGCTAGGGAGAGGTGTGATGGCAATTGGTCTTAGGTCATTAAAGGTTTGTGGGGTGGGAGTTTTAGGGATGGGAGTGACATAGGAAATTTTCCAGTCAGCAGGGCAAGCATTTTGAGCGAGGGAGGCGTTGATTATGGAGCAGAGGGGCGTGGCTAGTTCAGGGGCAAATTCTTTGTAAATTTTAATGGGGAGGTCATCAGGTGTGGTGGATCTGTTAGATTTAAATGAGGTTATCATTTTGGCAACTTCAGCCTCATGGACAGAGGGGAGTGGGGATGGGGAGGGGAGGTAGGCAGGGAGAAGGCTGGTCTGAAGAGGGGGGAGGGTTTGACAGATAGCGGCAAAGTGACCGTTAAGCGCCTCGGCCGCATTATCAGGAGAAAGGTGTGAAGTACAGGGGAAGGAGAGGGAGTGCTTTTGTAAACCACAGAGAGATTTAATTTTGGAGTACCATTGTCTGTTGTTGGCCTGTTTTAGGTGTTGCACTTTTTCTGGGTAGTAGCTAGCCTTGGCAGTCCTGATCTCCCTAATTACCCTGTTTCTGAGGCTTCTGTACTGGGCTGGGTCGGTGTAGAAGAGCCTGTTTCGCTGCTGTAACAGCCGCTTTATTCGTGGCGTCATCCATGGGGTGTCAGCTGGATGCACACGGATGGTCTTGATGGGGAAGTGGTGATGGTAGGCCTCTGTCGTGGTGTTGACGTAGTTGCGCCATTTAGTATGGACGTCTTGTGGTTCCGTCACCTCTATCCATGGGTGGTGTACCAGCCACTGTCCAAACTCTCTTATCGATGAGTCAGGTATTGGCCGATAGGATCGGGTGACAGTTTCCCTTGGCACCGATGTAGTAGGTGTGGGTGACCATAGGATGGAGACGTGGTTGCTTCGTCCTATGGGGGGGAGGGGGCAGGGGGCTGAGTACTGATGGTCCAGGTCAGTCAAAATAAGGTCGAGAGTAGCCTGACCGTGGGTGGGGAAATCCACGACTTGGGTGAGGTTGAGTTGGTGTTGGATGTCACTCACGTCCAAGCGGTTGAAATCCCCACATATGACTACCTTAGCAGCAGGATATCTCACCCTCAGAGTGTCAGCTGTGTCAATAATGTGGTCGGTGAGTAGCTGTGCTGTAGTGGAGCGTGGTGGATGATATACAACACAGATTATGATGGAAGCGGTGTTGCGGGGGTGGCAAGGGGGGGTCACCCTCACCCACAGTGTCTCCAGGCCGTCCGGGTTATCAACACTGAGGTGTGAGGGGCTGGTGTCAGTGTGGCAAAACAACGCCACTCCACCTCCCCTTCGGTTAGTCCTGAGTTGGTGAAAAAGTTCATAATTCTGAATTTTGCACACTTCAGGAACTATTTGCCACGCCTCTGTGATGGCCACAATGTCTGCACTGATGGATTTCACTGTCACTGTTAGTTCGTCAATCTTATTGGCTAATGAAGTCACATTAGAGAGTAGGAATGAGGGAAGACTGTACCAGTTTCTCGGTACCTCAAAATGTTTGTATTCCTTTTCTTTTACCGGTATTTTCCTGGTCCTCGTGGTGGTCTGCACTTGTATACTTCGTATCACAACTTTTCCTCCCCGTGTTCCGCGGTTGTGGAAGAGATTCAGTGATTTTAATTTCTGAATCACTTCACTTGGGGGGTAGCCAGACCCTCTCTTGTATCGCCAAAGTTCACTGAGTCTATATTTGTAGTTAGGGCTAGACATTTTCCTCGTGCAGAATAGTTTTCCTAGGTATGTACACTGTCGTTGTAGCTAAAAACGTGGGGTGTTGGGGGAAGGGTCAACAGGCTGACCTAGGCTGCTCGTGAGAGCGCCGGAGTACCGTCCTTTCCCTGTGAGGTGTGTGTGTGTGTGTGTGTGTGTGTGTGTGTGTGTGTGTGTGTGTTCATTCGTCTCCTGTTTGTTGATGCCATGGATATCCCAGGTTTAGGTACCGATGAGCAGCGACACTCATTACTATCTTCAAAAAACACTCCACCATAATAAGGGCAGTGTAAATATTATAGTCTAGTAAAAAACTGGGTGTAGATAAAAAAACAACTTCATAGACGAGACAAACGAGTACCTCAAGTAAAAATACAAAAACCTAGAGTATAGGCAAAAATAATTTACAACTAAGACTTAATCGCCGAGGGGATCACACACACACACACACACACACACACACACACACACACACACACACACTTTACACAAACAATATACACACACACACACACACTTTACACAAACAATATACACACACACACACACACTTTACACGAACACAAACAATATACAGACACACACACAAAATAAAACACTACACAATGTACAGTACTCACCTATTACTACCGAAGACGATTTCCTGTAGAAGGGCCGACCTCACCAACAGGTCCTGGGTGCGGGGAAGGTCCAAGTCTCCATCCCCGAGGTAAGGCAGAGGCGTCACATCTCCTGGTATGGTGGTGACATCATCTTGTTGTTCAGGGGTCAAGGAGGTTGGCTCAGTAAGGTCTTCGTGGTCTACAATTGCCTCCATTACTCCATCTTCACTTGCAACAGGATCAGTAAAGTTTGCAATAAGAGTACCAAAGTCTTCGTGGTCTACAATTGCCTTCATCATTCCATCATCACTTCTTTCAACAGGAGTACCAATGTCATCTTGATGTTCAATACAACTCATCCATTTCAATGCTCCATCCTCATCTTCAATACTACTCACTTCTTCGACTAAAACATCTTCAACACCACTGAGTTCTTTGATTAAAACATCTTTATCTATACTGGTAGTCACTCTTTCCTTGGTGTTCATCACTCCTTTACACACATCATCATCATCATCTTTATCTTCAATAACCGTAATTCCACAAACTATAAAATCATCTTTATTTACAAGAGTGGGCATTTCTTCAATTACAACACTTTCAGTACCTGTAACTCTGTCCAATGTAACATCATCTTTATCTTCACCATCAGAAGAAGTAAACCATTCCGATGAAATTGCTTCTTCATTAACAAGAACATTTTCTGCAACGGCTGTAACTTTATCATTTGCATCTTTTTCTCTTTCAACTCCAAGGGCCATCACTCCTGTAGTTGTAATATTTTTTCCTTCAATTGCATTATCTCTGTTTTCATCTGCAGTCACTGGTCCAAATGTAACATCACTCCCATTGGCTGTTACTTCCCAAAACAAAACATTATCATCAACTGTAGTTATTCCTTCAAGTTCAACATCATTTACATCTCGAAAAACAGGATCACCTCCAAATGCACCTCCTCCATCTACATCATCCATTAATTGTCCAAAATGGATAACTTCTACATTTACATCACTTTGTAATCCACAATCACTATTTCCAAGAGTCTCCACTTCAACCTCTCTATTAACAAAACTCCCTAACTCATCACCTTCATCTTTGACAGTCTCCACCTCACTGTTTCCATCTGCAAGACGTCCAATCTCACTACATTCATCTTTAACCGTCTCCACCTTATTATCTCCTTCTCGTGTACCCACCACCACCACTTTTTCAACACCAATAACAACATCAGCACCAGCACCTTCTTCACTGGCCTCCAAAACAACATCACCAGACAATACACCACCATTACTGCTACTCAGGAAAAAAGAGGCTGTGTTGTTAGCACTGTGTTGTCTGTTGATATTACTAAGGTTACTGTAGTCATCATTATTGGTATTACTACTTATACCACTCGGTTGACTGTTAGGGGTGCTGGTCTTCCAATAACTGTTGTCCTCGTCATCGTCTTTAATGTTGCTGCCGCTCTTGTGGTCGTGGATAGTGGTGTTATCGTCGTAGGTCTTGTCAAAGTCGGTGGTTTTGGTGTTGCAATTAGGGTAATCGTCTGTGTTACTGTTCTTATCGCCATTATCGCTGTCGCTTTCGTTCTTATCGCCGTTCTCGCTGTCGCTTTCGTTCTTATCGCCGTTCTCGCTGTCGCTTTCGTTCTTATCGCCATTATCGCTGTCGCTTTCGTTCTTATCGCCGTTCTCGTTGTCGCCTTCGTTCTTGTTGTCGCCGTCTGAATTGCCGGTGAGTTGCTGGAGGTCGATAGCGTTCTCGTGAAGCCACTCAAGGAGGCAGTTTTGGTAGGTTTGTTGGTCCAACTCTCTCTCATCGTCACCGTGGCATATCTTCTCCCTCAGCGCCTCCAGCACCCATCTGAGTGGTGTACAGTAGATGAATGGATTAATGCAGGAATGACCGAATTAATTATTGGATGAAGATAGATAATTGCTTGGACAGATGGAGGATTGTTGTGGGAATAACTGTATGACTGGGTATATGGGTAGGTGAAAGAATGTATGAATAGAATGCGCGCGTACGTGTGTATATAATGGTCTATCCCAGTGGTTCTTAACCAGGGGTGTTCGCACCCCTAGGGGGTACGAGGCCGGTTCCTAGGGGGTGCGAGGCCGGTTCCTAAGGGGTGCGAGGATGCCTATGAATAATTAAAGCAAAATATATTTTTATATACGCATGTTATTTTTTTTTCTGGAAAAAAAAAAAAAAAAACTTTTTGCTTCAACAGTGTTCTGAGCTAGAGATAAACCTACACCTAATTTCCTAATGAAGTGCCAACGTTGCAACAGACTCGAGTACAGGATACACGTATGTGATTCAGAGGGATAAGGGAGGTAGGAAACGTCCAAATACTCCGGTAATGCTTCAAACTACTACTTAGTGCTACTGAGATGGAGAGGAATGTTCAATACAAAAACCAGGTTACGACTTCCATCAAAACATAAGCAGGGATAAAGTGTACAATTGCCAGCATTTATAACTGGTACAAGAAAAGAGGAATGACAACTACAACGCTGACTGTACACTTGTAATCCAAAATTTGTAGCAGAGTCTTGTTGAAGTATCGAATCATTTGACATACTGGTGAACCAATTACAACGCTTATCCTGTTTCATATTTGTTTGAGATCACTTAATATTCGATCAGGCAATTTTAAGCAAGCCTGGGTACATATTTTGGAATGCGAGTGTACAGTCGGCGGCAGAAGTCCTGTCGCCTCATCTGCTTCACCGAGACGCACAGTGTTCATGGACTCGAGAAATACGCATGTTTTCTACACCTAATAATCTCGAGTCTATGAACATTGCGTGCCTCGGTGAAGCAAGTGAGGCGACAGGACTTTTGCCGCCGACTGTACATCGAAACTATAACGCAGGAGTGTACAGTCGGCCACAGGAATTCGTACACAGAGCATTGGTTATAAGGCTAAGCGGTCAATATTCTGCACATACTGTACATTAGGAATTGTTCTGCTGACTGATTGAAATATGACCCAAATAACATTGTCAGAAACGTTTGGTGTTGGGAGATTACTGTACTAAAATTTCGAGTTGTTACGAACCCTTCATGTCACAGTGGTGTATACGAATTCCTGAGGCCGACTGTACATAAACTCCCAAATAACTCTCATGGTCACCCACCTTGGTCGTATGTACTGTAGCGTGTCCTCCAGATTCCTCCAAAGCCTCCGGGCGGGGACGGTTGTACAGCCCTCCTCCCGACACTGAAGGAACACCAGGTCCGCCAGCCCTTCACAGACTTCTGCAAATTAAAGGAACGAGAGTAATTGATTATTTTTTTTTTTATGACACCCATACTTGTCTACTGAGGTTATCTGTCATTTTTTTCCTGTGTGGCAAAGTGTTCAGTAATCATCAGCCTCCAATCATTTATTTACCCACTAGAGATAATGACACCCTTAAGGAATAGACCTACCGTAGTATACTTTTGGTACCTTGAAGCGCCTTGATTCCTCCAAAGTATGACAGGAAATAGGACCAGATTAACAATAATAATGGTGGCCAGAAATAGTTTGGAGGAATCAGATATAGCAACAGTATATATCACCCTCTTAATTAAAGTCAGGTCATCCCGTCAGGACATATGGGTCTGTGTGGTCTGTTGTATTTCATTATGTAACTTTCACTTCTCTTCCTTTCACTATCACTGTCCTCATTCCAGACCTCACCCTTTTCCTCTCTCTCTCTCTCTCTCTCTCTCTCTCTCTCTCTCTCTCTCTCTCTCTCTCTCTCTCTCTCTCTCTCTCTCTCTCTCTCTCTCTCTGTAACAGCCTCATCTTGTATTCCTTTTCCTTACACAGTTTCATTTCCCAGAGGTCTGCATCTCCCAGTGTCCTAATTTAATTTCTCCAGGCTCTTCTACAGTTTTACGTCAAGGACCTTTTTTGCTCTCTCTCCTCGCACTCATGCTTTTCCACTCCTTGTTCCTTGTCTTCACTCACTCAACACACACTCACGCTCACAAACACACACACACACACATACTCACTCTCTTCTTCTTCTCCTCTACCCTGTCCCTCCTCAACCCTTCCTTCCTTCTCCCTCCTCCATCCCTCACTTTCCAATTCCCTTCTTGCTGTATCTATCCTCCATTTTCGTTATTAGTTCCACGACTTTCACGTTCACCTCTTCATTCTCCACTTCAATCACTTCCTTTTCCACCTTTCTTCACTTCCTCTGACAATTCCCACGTCAAATCTTTCATCAGAGACTAAAAACTAAACTACTCTCCTTTTTCTCGACACCTATATATGTTTTTCTACCGAACTGCAATAGAGAGATACACACTGCAACCAACCTACCTTTAAGGGGGTCATACATTGTTGGTACGGTACATTAGAGCCCCTTGAGACCTTCACAGTATGCCAGGAAACAAGACCAGACAAACAAAAATAAAGTTGCATGGCCTGTTGCTTGGAATAGTTTTGGTGGAATCAGTTGCTCCAGATTAATATACCAGCACTGGACCAGACAAACAAAACTAAAGTTGCATGGCCAGTTGCTTGGAATAGTTTTGGTGGAATCAGTTGCTCCAGATTTACTGTAATATACCAGCACTGTAATATCCCCTTATAATCACTCGTCATTCACGCACCTGTCACCTCATTTCACCAGCCTAACCCACCCAACCACTCTACCGTACAGTCACGATCCACACAGTTTCTTTGCTCCATCCCACCTCTGCAATTTTGGATACTGAAAGCCGTGTTCAGGTATGGCTGGTTGGTTGGTTGGTTGGTTGGCTGGCTGGGTTATTAAACAGACACCGTTATTTTCTTTTCCACAAATACTCCAACAATGTGTCGTCACTCTGTATACCAAGTTCTTTTACCCACAGACAAAAGTGTTGTGTTGGTGATGAAGAAAAACCATCAACGTAATAAAAATAATAATAATAACATATCATAGAATTTTGTTTTACCGACAAATCTTTACCAATGTGGCTGAAAGAGCATAGAGATTTTTTTTTTTTTTATCAATATAAAGAGCATGGAGTATTTTTTTTTTATCACTATTACAATCAATCAACTTTAATGTAGCAGAGTGGAAATGCGGCACTACGAAGGTGAGGGTAAAACATTATTAACGGAATGGAAAGACTGACTGATGACACAACTGACAACAAGCAGTCATCATTCTTATTACACAGCAGCCCAAACCAGCCATGTCATCTGTATTCTTAAGGCACCCTGTGAACGTGTATGTGACCTGCTGGTGGCTTCCGATTCCTCCTGACCTTACCACGAAACAAGCTCTTTCCATCTAGGTGGTGTTTCGTGGCAATATATGAAGGACTCATTTATCTCCAATTTTCTGACTACATCACAGGGTTCCTTAAAGGGGTATAATTATTTGTACAGAGTTGCTGGTGGTAAATATGGAGCAATTGATTCCACCAAACTATTCCAAGCAACAGGATACCATCATATATATTCACTGGTTCTGTTTCCTGACATAGTTTGGAGGAATCACGTCGCTCCAAGAGTGTATTACCCCCCCCCCCGGTGTAGCCTACTTACTGGAGTCTACGTATAGCTTTCTGAATATTACAACAAAACAGATCCCCCAATTGGTATACTGTAGTGGTCTGGGTTTAGGACCGGTTTGGAGGAGTCAGTCGCCGTTCAACTCACCCTAAAACAAAACAAATGAACCAACCTCTTCAACCCACCACCACCATCACCACCACCATCACCATTACCATCAGCAATCACACACTTTCCACCATTTCCTTACACACAAGAGACAATCATGACTCATTACTATTATTTTTTTTCTCTCTCTCTCTCTCTCTCAGTCTCGACAACCTAAACACGGCAGCTTTCTACGGAGGCGGCCCTAACGTGTCATCTCTCAGGGTCATTCTGCTGTAGAGAAGACGGAAAAGAAAAGGTAAAACGAGCTCCAAGCATACTGATTGCTCTTAAGGTGGTATTTTTTTTTTTTTTTTTTTTTTTTTTTTTTTTTTTTTTGTACATTGTGGTGCCAAGATTCCTCCAAAATATGCTAGGAAACAGGACCAGAAGAGCAAATATAATAGTGTTCTGTTGCTTGGAATAGTTTGGAGGATTCGGTTGCTTCAGATTTACCAACACAAAACTTCCCCCTTAAGGGACCCTGTGAGGTAGTCAGAAAATTGGAGATAAATGAGTCCTTCAAATATTGCCATGAATCGCCTCCTATATGGAAAAAACTTGTTTCGTGGCATAGTTATTGGAGGAATCTGAGGCCTTCAATCCTCAAACACGAGCACAGGGTACTTAAGGGGGAAGTTTTGTGTTGATAATTCTGGAGCAACTGAATCCTCCAAACTATTCCAAGCAACAGAACACTATTATATTTGCTCTTCTGGTCCTGTTTCCTAGCATACTTTGGAGGAATCAAGGCACTCCAATGTACCAAAAAAGAATTACCACCTTAACGACTCCAGGCAACAGGGCACCATTATTTTTGTTCACCTGGTTCTGTTTCCTGGCATATATACTTTGGTGGAATCAAGGCACTCCGGTGTATCAAAAGTATATATTATCCCCTGAAGGACCGTGTGAGGTAGTCAGATAATTGTAGGTATATAGGTCCTTCAAATATTGCCACGAAACACACACACACACACACCTATATGGAAGGAGCTTGTTTCGTGGCATAGTCAGGAGGAATCAGAAGCCTCCAATTCTCATACACGATCACAGGGTCCTTAAGCTTCAAATAATCGTAACGAATCATACACACCACCACACGTCACTACATTATTCCCGAGACTACAGCTAATGTACAGTCGTGGTCAATAATAATCATCCACATAAAAAACAATTGCTGTCTAATGTTTTCGGGTTCTCATATAATGTTATTGTTTTCAATAGTGAGTAGCTGCTGATATTAAATTAGATTATGGTACTTAAGGGGGTAGTACACAGTTGGTAAATATGGAGCAACTGATTCCTCATAACTATACCAAGCAACAGGCCACCATTATATTTGTTCCTCTCGTCCTGTTTCCTAGCATATTTTGAAGGAATACCACATGGTCGTGCTCTACACCATTTCTTACCCTCTTGATTTTATTCTCTATCCCCTTTCATAACATCCATTCTTCATTTCTTTATATCTTGAAACCTCCTTCCCTACTTTCCTTGACTCCTTCACCCTCTCTCCTTCCCTCCCTCCTTCCTTCTCTCTCTCCTTTCCTTCACCCTCCCTCCTTCCATCCTTCTCTCTCTCCTTTCATTCACCCTCTCTCCCTCCATCCTTCTCTCTCTCCTTTCCTTCACTCCCTCCATCCTTCTCTCTCTCCTTTCCTTCACCCTCCCTCCCTCCATCCTTCTCTCTCTCCTTTCCTTCACCCTCCCTCCCTCCTTCCTTCTCTCTCTCCTTTCCTTCACCCTCCCTCCTCCTTCCCTCCCTCCTTCCTTCTCTCTCCCTCCTTTCCTTCACTCCTCTCTGTATTACTCTTTCCTCCTTCAACATCCGATACGTTGGTTGCCCAGAAAATGTCACCAAGACCCAAAATTAAGCTCCGACAACACTGCAGTAACTGTACATGAAGATGACCACGAAAAGCTGGATGAAAATAACCAGTTATATCAGAGTGTGGTCAGTGTGTCAGTACGAGAGTGTATGTGACAGTGTGCTAAATCAGTGTGTGTGTGTGTGTGTGTGTGTGTGTCTGTGTGTGACAGTGTGTGTGTGTGTGTGTGTGTGTGTGTGTGTGTGTGTGTGTGTGTGTGACAGTGTGCTAAACCAGTGTGTGTGTGTGTGTGTGTGTGTAGTGTTTCTGTGTGTGGGTAGTGTGTGGGTAGGGCATGGTTAGTGTGTCAATATGTGGGTAGTGGTTAGAGTGAGTGCATGGGGAGGAGGGACTAGTGTGTGTGTGTGTGTGTGTGTGTGTGTGTGTGTGTGTGTGTGTGTGTGTTCGGTGCGGGGCGGGATGAGAAGGAAAGTGGGTGACCGTATAAGTAAGTGGGTTGAGGAAAACCGAAAGGGAAAGTGTACACACCCACACACACATGATTGAACACACACACACACACACACATGATTGAACACACACACACACACTGAGAGTCGTATATTGGAGATCTTTACCATTTTTGAGTCCTGGCGAGGTTACATAGTACAAATATGTGCAACAGAATGCATTTGGGTGGGTCTCTCTGTCTGTGTGTGTGTGTGTGTGTGTGTGTCTGTCGGCATTTCCTACATTTTGCCTCGCCTCGCCTTCCCTTCTCCTTCGACCCGTGTAAGTGATTGTGTATTGGTTCGTTTATCTCTGTGTGTCTAGGTGAGTGTGCTATTTCTCTCTCTCTCTCTCTCTCTCTCTCTCTCCACTCGAACAGATGCGAAATAATCATGAAAATGGCACGAAAGAAAATGAAACATACAAACAAACAAGATATAAACACGACGAAAAACAAAACTCAAACACGAACATGCACAAACCATACAAACACTGAATATGCAACACACACACATACACACAAACACACACACAACCCACGAAGACCGAGGAAGCACAACACAGAACAGTCAAAACAACACCTGATGGGGAGTAAGTAACATGACCTAACACACACATACACACATACACACAGGCCATTCTCACTCGAACACACAAGCGCACGACAAACATGGACACAGCAACCAACACACTGACACTGTACACACATAAACACGAACACCTTTCCCCCCAACGTAAATAAATACACACATGCAAGAACAGTACAGCTCACATATATTGGAGTTTCTATAGACCTATATATAGAAACTCCAATATGTGAGCTGTACTGTAGGCCTATATTTACACTGCCTTCAATCTGTTAAAATATGTCACAGTAGCAATGACACACTTTCCCTGTTGTGGATGAACGGGTAACTATGGGGCGAGGAGTTAATGTAATTAGTTAGTTCGCCAACATAATCGACGGTAAAGAGGTGCGACCAATTAATTTTCGAGCTAGGGGCCTAAAATAAATGCTGTTGAAGGAGCGTTAATTGTAGTTAAAGAGGGAGAGTTGGAAGCTAGGAGGTAGAGTGCTCCAGAGTTAACAGAATTAAAAAAAGACCACCGTGTTAAAGTGGTCATAATTACATTGTTTAGGGTGCAGAGGAGAGCTACTGATTCCTTCCAACTACACCAGAAATACAGATAACTTTTTTAGTACCGGGTATACATATTGGGGATCTGTTTTGTAGCATAGTTTGGAGGAATCAATTGCCCTCTACTACTCCCCTTTCCCCACCCACCCACATGAAGCCTCTGATTTCTCCAAAGTACGCCAGTAAACAGATAACTTTTCGGTATACATATAGAGGATCTGTTTTGTAGCACAGTTTGGAGGAAGTACTAACCCTCTACTCCCCCCCCCTCCCCCCATATGAAACGACCCACTTACAAAAAAAAAAAAAAAAAAACTGCTGACTATATGTTGGACCTGCATGTGTTGGCTATAAATTGTGGCGACTTGGGGTGGCACCGAAAACGCACAGACAGACAACTAACTACTGGAAGCATAGCAATGAAACTGTCAGTGGAGGGGTTTAGTGACCATGGGGGAGGGCAGCCAAGCATGACACACACACACACACACACACACACACACACACACACACACACACACACACACACACACTCGTATACTCTCACACATACAGTATATACAGGTAGCCAAGCATCACACACATACACACACACACTAGTATACTCTCACACATACAAGATATATACACACACACACACACACTCGTATACTCTCACACATACAGTATACACACACACACACACAATCGTATACTCTCACACATACAGTATATACAGGCAGCCAAGCATCACACACATACACACACACCACGAGCGAAGACAACATAATTATGGAGACTTCACTACTGCACGCAACTTTTGGCCATGTAAGTACGGTAATGCATTCGAGTCTGGTATGATTACTATTTCACGTAAAATTTGCCCTGGATTTTGGTTTTAGTGGATGTTGTGTTCCAGTCGGTCATATTTCCACCTGGTACTGACAGGAGTGTGATGTGATGACTGTGGAACAACGCTTTTTCATTTTGCAGATTTTATTCTTATATTCTTTTTACTTTACTTTATTTTGTGTGTGTGTGCTTGTGTGTGTGTGTGTGTGTGAAAGAGGGAGAGCAAGATTGGCCCTCCATTTCTCGAGTATGCATGATTGTTTCTCATCATACGTATAAACTCTTATGAATGACACACACACACACACACACACACGATGTATATATATAAATCACTTCCGTAAACACATGCAAAAATAAAAATCACTCGAGTACACTCCATGTCATCCTCCTCACTCCCTGTCATCAAGCACACCTCAATGACCACACGGGTATAGTTTACACCAACCAACTGCATCACCACCATTATAGTTGTTTATTTCTATAGGTCCATATGACTTACTGTGGTACTTATAGAATCAAAGTTAAAGGGGGCAATTCACTTTTGTTACATTGGAGTGCCATGATTCCTCCAAAGTATATATGCCAGGAAACAGGACCATGTGAACAAAAATAATGCTCTTCTGTTGCTTGGAATAGTTTGGAGGAATCAGTTGCTCCAGATTTACCAACACTGTACTTCCCCCTTAATTAAATGCCGGTATATTATAGTACATAACACATCCCTTTCCTTCAAAGCTATACCAAGACCAAGTTAAATGCCGGTATAATTACAGGACATAACACATCACTTTCCTTTAAAATTACTAACCAAGACTATACAGTAGCCTATATACCCGAAATGAGAACAGACGAAGCATTGACTGACCTGAGTGTGGTGAAGGTGAAGCAGTAGTAGTTATAGTAGTAGCATCCAGATAAGTGTCAGTGTCAGTGGGTGTAGTGGCAGTGCCGGTGGGTGTGGGTGTAGTGGGTGTGGGTGTGGTGGGTGTGGTCGGGTTGTTACTGTCCTCCAAGTCTTCCATCTGCTGCCATGGAGGGAAACAATCGTTAACAATTATCAAATATGGAAGACTACTGATTACTCCTAGTTATGAAAAAAAAAAACACAGACACCCTCAATGGTCCTAATGGAGGATCTGTTTCGTGGCCTAGTTTGGAGGAATTTACAGACAATAACTGAATAAAATCATAATATATGTACAGAACGTTCTCCTAGTCGGCAATAATATTCTCGTTTGTCACATATCTCTAATAATTATCATAAATTAATCGTAGCCTATTAGTCCAACCCGAAAACGTGAGATTTACCTAATTAAAGTGCTCGACAGAAGCTATAATTATACTTTTCGTTTTCATAGAGCCAGTTCCCTTTAAAAATAGTCGTGTTTGGGAATTAACAACACTCCCATGCCAAAAGACTAATACAATCCAGTTTCCAAGCCACTGATAAAAACATGACCTTTATTAACATATATGCAGCTCTCGAGATAAAATATTGTGGCGAAATACAAAAATTAAACTTTACTCAAAAATTTTCCCGCCAAAATCACTCCACACTGATTATAATAAGTCACTAATCTTTTTTAAGTGCTTATCACAAAATATAACTGCTTCCCTGCATGTCAAAAGTGTGCCAAAAATACATAATCAAAGCCAATAAGATGTAGAAAAAAATAATAATTAATATGCATATGAAACGGAGGAAGAGCAAGAATGTAAACGAAGATATAATGGCTGAACTAAACTCACCCTGATTTTGCTCTTCACTTCACATGTCATTTCTCATTGGACGGCTCCTCGTGTGCCAGGGATATCCATAGATGACTGGGTATGTAGCTTGTGGGGTAACGCTTGCAATAATAGGTAAATATCCCATATAAAATTCCCACAAACTCAGTACCGCCATTCATTTCTTGACTTGCCGCCGCCTAAACTCAAAACTTCCATTCTCAATTTTTTACGGTCGCTAAACATATTTTTTGTGGATGATTTTAGATGCTACTAAGTTAGAATTATGTATCAGCATAATACACTAATTTTTATACTTATGTAGAACTAGGTTATACAATGAATACGAGATGTTTCACACGACTTTAAAATCCAGGATGGTATATTGGTAGTTTTCGTCTTTGCCTTGATGTTTACTGTATCTCAAATCCACTATTTTTCTCTACCTTTTCAACTCCTCTTTTGTTCTATTCGCATCACACTGTTCATATCCTTCACTCATTTACATCTTCTTACTTTCTTTTCCTCTTGTTTATCTCCCCCTACTATTCATATTACCTCCGAAAACTTTATTAGATTTAGGCTAATGTCCAATTATTGTCTAACTTCTCGTTATTACTTGTTTGACTTTCCCTTTCGTTTTATTCTCTAATAATTCTATCGATGGCATTGACCCTAACTGTTGTGCTGTCTTCCTGTCACTATTATTTCTTTGTTTTTATTATAATTATTCTTTTTTTCATACGGGTGGCATTCGCTCATTTAGGAGGGTGTGGACCGTGAATGGGACAATAAACTCAATAATTAAGTATGTCCTGCACAGTAGCCTACTCATACTGTACAGTAAATATTTTGAGGGTTTTAAGAGTCTTTTCTCTTTCCATACTGAGAATGATTATGGATTAAAAGGAAGAATAAAATAAATCCTCATAAAGTGAAGTAAAAAAAAGAGGTCGAAAAGTATGTCCCATTTTATTCGAGATATCTATAGACACATTACATTTGAGGTAGCCTAAGTCATGGTAAATAGGGAAGGTAAAATGACAGTAGAGTTCACAGATAAATTGTGTTTGTTAAAGATGGAGAGTAGGCTATATAGGAAAAGCCTTCCGAATCTCCAGTTCTTCAGTTTCCTATGTTTCTCTTTAAGCACAGCGTTAATTAGTCAGATTCTTGTTCGGGCTGTAAGTTGACAGTGGAAAGTATCACAAGGAACATATAACTGCAATCGTCAACCGAATATAGCCAGCAATTTGGCTTTATAGTGAAGTATAAAGTAGTAATCCCTATTTTCTTTTCGTTTTCTGATATTCCAAATGACAGGTCTCTCCATCTTTGACAGGTGTTTGTAATCTGATTTAATGTGTTGGTGCACATGTGTAATTGCAACTGCTAAATTAATAGGAAGCATTTGTATCATTATAAATCATCATTCTTTTTGCGTCAAAAACCAATGAACATTAATGGGTAGCACATGCGTAATGGGAATGTATAAATTCTGGGGAAAAACAGTTATTGGAAAAAGATAAAACAGAATAGCATCACATTATTGAATCGTGTTTCTTCAGTCGCTAAACTGTGGGTCGTAAGCAAGAACATCCATGGTATTGACGATGGCGTGGTACCGGTACGATGGCTCTATTTTGATTTGTCTATGGAGTCATCGTACTAGTACCACACCATCGTATGCACTACAAATGTTCTTGCATAAGGCCTTGAACAATAAGAAATAATACAACAAACTGAAATAACGTGAAGATTATAAAGGATCAAGATTATTAATTATGTTGTCAAGATGAATGACTAGGGTGGGATTATACATGGGATTCAGTAGGTGTCAAGCGAAATGATATAAGGATTGAGATGCTTGTTGAGGTGGAAGGAGAAGGAATTATTCATGGGATTCAGGTGTCAAGTGAAATGATATAAGGAATCGAGATGGGATTCAGGTGTCAGGTGAAAATTGATATATAAGGGATCGAGATACTTTTAGAGGTAAGTGAGTGAGTGTTTATATCGTCTATAGTCTTGTTTTGACAGACGACGGACCACCAGAGGAAGGAAATGGCTAAACTGGGTAAGACGCGCCCATAGGAAGGCCCAGGATGACACACCACACAGGCTCAGCACCCAGATAATTAACAGGTGAGTTGTGGTGACTTCAGGTTGCTTCTGTGTCCTTCTAAAGCCACCAGATAATGTCAGTGATGCTCTTTTTCTGAGGGACTATATGATGATGGGTGAGTGTTCCTTGCCCCTTTGCTTACGTCTATTTTAATTTGTCAGGATGTCAGGAGTGCTTATCATGAAATGACAAGATATTATGGAATGGATAGGGCTTGTCATCAATATGTGTCAGCCCTCCATAACAGAAATATACTAAATAAGTACAGTTTAAATTTTGTGTATTGATGGCGAGGTGTGTCAAACATGTCTCACCTGGAGTGATTTATGTCAAGTGTAATTATTGTCATTTGTCATATTGCTGTGTAACGGGGAAAATGATGGTAACACTTTAATCGGTAAATTTACAGAAGTACTTCATTCACTATATTGTATATTTTAGTATCATTACCCACTATTTTGGACCATTCTAAGACACTCATCTATGGTGTTTCTCGGAGATGCCCCGTTTTACAAACATAATTTGGAAATTAGTCTGACCTAACCTAGACCACAGCAGACTACCGGGACCTAACCTGGGCAAACTACCAGGATATAACCGGTGTAAACTATCATAAAGTGACCGGGGCAAATTAACTGGACCTAGCCAGATGTGGTAACACTGCGCAGCCCTAGCCAAGAATGCAGTACTTCTGTAATAATACCCTTTAATCAAACTCTGGTGGTAATCCGTATTTTGTGTGGTAATTTTTTAAGTTAAGAAAATAATTACCATTAATCGTCTGGTGGTGTTTGTGTTCCGTTTGTATTATTCGTTTATCTATGGACCTAAAGTGTTGATAGCAAATGTGGTTAATCTACAGAATGTCTTCACATCTACAGTATGTACAGTACCGGTTCTTAAAATGTGTGTAATGTGTCTTGAGATTTCATCAGTGAATTGATGGCCACAGTATCCTCCAAATTCTGCTGTCAAGATAATACTTCATTGTATGTGCTTTGGTGTGGCAGAATTTGGAGAAATGAATGGCCTCGGATTCACTAGTACAATCTTGATCTCATTAAACCTGTCTGCTGCATGAGGATCATTAATGAAAATAACCACAAAGGAGCTAATTTAGTGGAAAGGAAGTGCCTTATTGATTCAGTGTTTCAGAAATGTGTTAAAGATCTTATGTCAGTAACTGTATTTTATACCAAACTTAAAGTGTTTATTGGTCTATACAGTATAAGGGCAAGGATGGCATTTTGTTAGTTTGGGCCTTTAAATTTTTACTGAAAATTACTCTAAAATTTTTATGCAGTCATTGGAACAATAGGCTTCTTGCTCAAGTATTACTGTATTTTATCATTTTTTTTACAGCGGTTTCACTTTTAAAAGTAGCTCTATGAGTTTAACAGTCATCGTACACTTGTCAAAAGCTGTATCATTATATTTCCTTTTGCTAGATTTAAAGTGGATAGTTATCCTATAATCCCAAGATCATTGTTAGATATTCCTATGCTTACTTCTATGTTCAGGTGTTTAATCCTAATGCTAAGCTCAGTGATACATTTTTGACAAGTATACAGCACTTTTCTGTTTATTAAAATCAACTTTTTGTCACTGAGTGAAGGGGATATCAAACAAAATATGTAGGCCTTTTAAATAATTGATAACTGAAAACCCCTTCTAACCTCTAAAGTGAATCTATGACTGCTTGGTGCCCACAGCCGAGGAGGCAAAAATGGGGAGCATGTCAGAATTACGTCCGCTCCTTCGGGAGATGAAAGTCCACAGGTAAACAAACCCACAATAGCTGCCACCTCCTCCTCCTCCTCCTGCGGCTTGCCGGCTTGTACGTCCCTAGGCACGCTAGTCTTGTAGCCCAGTCCTTTGTTGGCCTACTAGAGAAACCTACCCAGTACCGGATTGACCCTTAGACAGTTCCGTAGCTGATAACTTATTTATTTTCCTCGGGCTAAAACCAAAGGGAACTCACTCATTGTGTAATGGTTAAAAAAAATATATCGTACTCTACCCTTTAAGCAAATGCTGATGTTTTTTACACTAATCTTAGACTGTGCAAGATAATTAGATATGTTCAGGAAAGAAGTAATGCACAGGACCCTTACTATTTATCAGTTGGTCTCATTTCATCCATTAGTGTAAAGGCTAAGATCTTGTTTGCTAATAGGAGGACACTGATTTCTTATTTTTCTCACCTGTGCTTCAGAAGAGACAGTATAGAGGAATTGGTATCCTCTATTTCAACAGCATTATGTTACCACTGAGCTAGCCAACCCCTTATCATGACCAGCATTATCAGCATATACTTCTCCCTTCATGGAATTGCATCAAATACACTTGTAATAGCTTCATTAATATATAATTGAGATGCATTGAAATGTGTTTTGTTTCTGTTGTGGGGCCCGATAAGTGTAGGTCCAATAGCAAGTTTTTCATTTAGACCTTTCATTTTTAAATAGGCTAATCCGGCGCTGACATCCCCTTACCCTTCCTTTCCATTCCTTTCCTTTTCCTTCCACAATCCTAACCAGGTGCAGAAGTGGGTAGTTTTTCTCTGTTATGTTCTGATTTGGCCACATGTTTCAAGGAGGTATTGTATTGAGTTTCAGGTCATCCCCAACAAGCATCCATGCATACAAACAAAATATGTCTCATCTAGAGAACTGGCATCCAACTACAGAGAGACGGAAACATGACTGTTACCACAATAATTAAAATGGAAATATATTATGATCAGCTAGTCTACCTACCTACCCTGTTCAGAATGCCATCAAGAATACAAGTAGGCCTACCGGTAGAATACAGTAATTGCACATCTGTTGGATCTGTTAGTTTTTTGTAATGAATATGAAATTATTTCAGTACTGTATTTGGTAGTAAACTATATTAATGTTATAGAGTCTAGTATCATCATTAGTATGCCAGTTAGTTTTATATATTTTCCCTCTTGAATAACAGTAACTAAGTCAAGGATGGAATATAATGTTAGCTTTTACAGACTTAAGAATACTGTAATACAGTAAACAATATCACTTAATGATAAATATCCCCTGATGTTCCTCCCAACCCACCCACCTTCCCCATCATCATCCTTCAATGTCATCAACCTTCCCCATCATAATCCTTCCCACCATTTCTCCTGCCTTCTTACCTTACCTCCATCCTTTCCTCCCCTCCTGGTGAGAGCTGGGCTGCAGTAGGTTATTGCTTGGCTGTATTTATACACGAAAACATTTCTTTTCCCTCTTTATTTAGTGCTGTATCAGCCAGCCTGCCCACCACCACCAGTTATCTCAGTTACTGTATTTTGGTCTAAGGGGGAAAGATGATGACTGAAAATTGAAGGCTACTGATATTCCCGTATTGTGCCATGGACTACACCACATATACTGTACATAGGGAATCTGCTTCTTGGCACAGTTTGGGTAAATTATTAGCTTTCAAATATATGGAAATATTTACTAGCTCATTACAAAGCATATTATCAGACAGTGCAAGAACTCCATCCCACGTCACCCTGAGCTCATTGCATGTACCAGAGTTTAAGCCACCCTAAAGATGGTGATGGCACTGCTGTTTGTAAAGTGTGCTCAGCCTGTAGTGGGTACAAGCCCCTGCTCTGTTATGAATATTACTATAACTCTCAATCAGTTTGTTAGAATAGTTCATTACCCATATGTATATACAGTACTATATATCTACAGATATTTTACCAACTGGTTGCTATAACTTGAGCAGGACTTACTGAATGATTAGAACCAACCAGTAATACATCTGCCCTTTATAGTATAGGATCACTGACAATCATATTCCAAGTCCAACATCCTCGTTTAAGATGGCAATGATTTTATTTTGGATTTTTTGTTTTCTACTTTAATTTTGAATACAAGCATCAAGCACATAGTGAGGTCCAGGTCAACACAGACACACTTGTACACACACATGTATACTGTATACAGTATGTTAGAACTTACAAACTGGCACCCAGGTTATGAGAAAGGGGCATGAGGGATTGGTTATTCCAGTGATGGCAGTTGTTGCGATACCAATGAGGATATTTCATGAAATTATGTGAACCTGTGCTCAGTATTGTTAGGAGGTGCATATGACTTTATCCATTGTCACTGAGGGGAATTTAGTTTTTGACAACAATATTGGGAAACAGCTTCAAGACATTGGAGAACTACCAGTTAACTGTTGTTCCTGCTTTTGATGAATAGATACTTGGAGTACCGTACTATACTTCCATAAGGGCTGCAATAACACAATGAAGATAAGGGAACAACATCATATGAATAAAAGAGTAACTGGAAGCATTTTTTGCTAAAGATGGAGTTACAGTTCATTCCCATAGAACCCTACATTGTCTGCTATGGAAAGTCCTACTTTTTGCTGGCTCTGGGTTTCTCAAGTGACCATTTACAATCATTAACATTATACAGTAAATTGTAACCAAAAATACTTCTTCCATACTGGGATTTTATTTCACTTTTCTGATGGACATGTTAGGCAAAATTTTATATTTTATATTTTCATTTGTATAGGGGCATGCAGCTGTTGGGTTTTATAATTAAGTTGACATTGTTCAGGGAAGCATTTTTTTTCTTAATTTGCATTGATAATGGGAGCAGTAAAAACCCACTTTATCAGCTCATTCAACTTTCCTCCTGAGTCTTTCCATATTGATCATCCCTAGCATGGAATGACTGGCTGTTTGGTTAGTTGATAATGAGCTTAGGGTCTGTTTTCCCCTCTAGCAATTGCCCCTGTCCCATTTACATTGTAAAACATATAGATGCCTTGATATTTGTATACCATTGTGCCGTCAGCAGCTTCTCTTGATTATAATTCATTTTTCTATTCTATTTCTGCCTGTTGTTATTGTCCAAGAATCGCTTCTTCACAAAGATTTTTGAGTTGTGTGATGCCTTTGTGATATCCAGTGAGCGGAACATTTTGATAAGTTGCGTGTGTGATGGCAGCGTTACTCCTGTTGTTTTGTTTTGTGCTGTGCTGAGAACCATGCATATGCACACCTTTTTTTGTCATGCAAAATCATTGTCAGTTGTGTCCAATCTTTTTTAATGATGTGGGTGTGATGAACATGGTTAGATTATATTGTATTGAAATTCAGTGGATAGATATGAAACTCATATCCATACCAGGTGAACCCTAATGTGCTTCTGAGCCTTTATGGGGGAGAAGGATATAGGTGAATTCAGGAGTACAGATTCCTTCAAACATTACCACATAACAGGCATATATTGTAAACTGTTTTGGGTACATTTTGGAGGACTCACTAGCTTCTAGTTCACAGATTCTTGCCTCCATAATTCTCTTTACCACCACATAATGCTCTTAAACATGTAGTCTAATTTAATACTCATTATGGTATGAGTTTAATTTCCTGCGCTGTCATTAGTGCTTTTTCTCTGCAAATGGATTGGTAGGACTTTTATACTGAAGTATTCTCTAGGTAAAGTTGGATGTTTTCCCAATGCCAGTAATCATGTTGTATTTTTCTGAGACAAATTATCTAATACTATGTCTGTTCATGTTGCCAGATAGATTTTATGCACATAAACCATCAATACTTTCTTTCATTAGACATTTATACTGTCAGCCATACAAAAAGCACTGAGGTGGCAACTGTGACTGACAAAAATAGCCTCCATTTCCCAGAGGTTATCTTAGTGTCCCTTTGACACTTTAAATTGTTCCTCAGGATATGGATATCAGAAGGGTTCACACTGACACTGAAATGACTCCACACTTTGCATGTTGAAGACTTTTTTTAAACAATTATAAAGCACCAGGAGACAGAATTACAGAAACAAAAACAGTTATCAACTTCACACATGTACACCAACTGAATTTAGAAGTGTTAAAGTTAGGATCATAGAGGGGTTTTCTGTTTGCATATTAAATTCCTTTTAGGACTAAATATGACATAGCCTGCAATACTGGTACTGTACCTTGCAAGGTTTATTGTTTCAGTTAGATGCATAGTTTGGTAAAGGTTCTATGTATGAGTAGAATGGATATCCTGTATGAATAGAAAAATTCCCTTGTAATGTAATGTAGGCAAGTGTATTGCATAAAGAAGCAGTTGTTTTTGGTGAAAAGTGGGTAACAATGACAACTTCCTCCAAACTGTGCTAAACACATCACTGAGTTAATGTGATTCTTGGCACAGTTTGAAGGAATCACTGGCTGCCCTCTTTCTTTTACAACAACATATTTATCCCTCCTGTGTTGAGTTACAGAAGCATTATCAAGAACATTGTCATTTCAAACTACATTATTGGACATCGTATGCAGTTTTAATTGAGAATTTTTATCAAGCAGGTATTTTTTCTGGTTGGACAACAATGAAATACTGTAGTTACAATTATTGCTATAGTAATGATTGCAGAAACAATTTTTGAACTACAGTAATGCAGTGCAGTGTCTATGGCATTTTTTTTAAACCATTAGAATATTGACAACTACCATTAAACCCATCAGACAATCATACAGAGGGTCAAGGTTTGCTTCACTTCAATTCTCCCAAACACTTATAAATATGGCAGTCAGTCAATTAAAAGCCATAAGATCTAGGCACAAAGTATAAATTAAGAATGTACCTTGAATGTGGATTTTGGTACAGGTTTTCTACTCCTTTATAAACAGTATCAGCATACCATGTTCACCACTCCTTTTCCCTCCAGTTTCCTTGGAGAAACTTCTTATGTTATGTCTACCTTGCACTATTTTCTTGTACAGTCTGGGAATAAAATTGGCCTGAAAATTTTCCAGAGCTTGTGGGAAACGACATTATGTATGAAATATACAACAACAGTGTTTGTGTATTGAAAGCAAATTGTAAGCATTAGTGAAGCACCTTAGGACTGAATCAGTATAGTACTACAGTACCTGCAAAATTTTAGTTCATTGGCACCAGAATAACGGCTTGTGGTGGAGTATTAATTGGCTGTAGACTAATTTGTGTTCTACAACATATATGTGTGATGAAAAGCAGGCAATTTCTGTACTAATTATGGTCGAATCAAGGTAGATTAAAGAAAATACAACTGAAGTACCTGTAAATGAAATATCATACTCTTTACCCCAAGTCAGCATACTTCCTTTAGTTATCACCATTAGCAAAGTTATAATTATTTTGAGAAAAATAACAAATATTGGGCAAACATTTTACCACCTGACTGTACAGTCCTGTACTCAACTTTTCAATCAAGGTCTTTTTTATTTTTTATCACTGACTGATATATATTTTTGTAACTTCCTCTTGCATTATCATTTTCCCTATAGTTTTGCATGAACATATATTCAAACCATTTTTAATTCAGTCATTGAGATATATTTTTTGTCTTTGAATTCACCAAGGTCTGTACAGTATTCAAAGTTTACAGTAGTATATAATTACTATAGTAACATGTTTTAAGAGTGTTCACAAGAAAGGAAAATCCACAGGGTGTTTCAAAATCATGAATTAGAAGTACTTACTACTTGTAAGTCATGGGGAATTTTGACTAACAGTCTGACTATGTACAGTAAGATATCCTGTAACCTAACCAAGGCAGCCAGAATCACAAAGCCTTATACTGTAATTATATGGCCTCATACACTTAACCAATGTTGGATATAGTTGGCTTCACACACCAATAATGACACTAAAAGCAGCATACATACATACAAGCCTCATACGGTGTTGTTCTTTAACTGTCAAGATAAGATAAATTTTAATCCATTTCAAAATACATTTGACATTCACTAACCAATGGGATAGTCGTCACTGGATGAGTATCCAGCTGTACAGTTTTCCATTTGGTTTGAGTCTTGGAGAGGTTGCTTGATATACAGTAAATTACAATGCAATTGAGTCGTCTGTAGGCCAATACCTCGAAGGTAACTGAATACTGTATCTGATTCTTTTGATTTGATCCATGTACTGTATCTGTTGACAGTTTACAGCAGTACTGTATACGGTACATAGCTGTAGGCAGTGTAAGCATAAGGTACTCAACCAATGGTACTAATGCATTTTAATAAGGTAGGTGAACAGTGTTAAGTGAATCATAGTTATTGGACTGGGCCATTCACCCAACCTTCCTTCTTCCCTTCCCCACCAACCACAGGGAGGACATGTCGGGTGACCGCAACTCTGGGTGTCGGAGCTCGGCGGCCGCCATGGGCAGTGGTGGCGGCGGCGGCGGGGGCTCGTCAGGTGGGAGGAGTGGCGGTGGCGGCTCCGGCGGCAGGAGTGGCGGTGGCGGGGGCAGCAGCAGTGGAGGCGGGGGCAGCCAAAACAAAAGGAAGAGAGGGGGTTGGGAGGACGCATGTGTGGAGTTCTACAGAGAAGTGTACCCAACCTCCGTAGACAATGTATACGACACTAGGATCACCACATTACTCCCCTCCAAACGATATAATGGTGAGTACCTAGAGACTCTATTTGTACTACCTTACTCCCTTCCAAACTATATAATGGTGAGTACCTAGAGACTCTATTTGTACTACCGTACTCCCTTCCAAACTATATAATGGTGAGTATCTAGAGACTATGTTTGTACTCTCCTACTCCCCTCCAAACTATATAATGGTGAGTACCTAGAGACTCTATTTGTACTCTCCTACTCCCCTCCAAACTATATAATGGTGAGTACTTGGAAGACCTAACTGTACTACTACTACTCTACCATGCTCCTTACCCTGCTCCTCCTTCAAGCTTATTTTTGTACCCAACTGTAGCGATTATAACACTCCTTCAAACTATATAATGGTGAGAAACTGGAGGCCATAATTATTGTACCACTCTACTCCCCTCCAAACCACATATTGGTGAGTACTTGAAGGACATATTTATTTGTATAACTTTTCTCCCCTCCAAATTATATAATAGGTGGAGGGGAAGAGTACATATGAGTGTGGCTCGTTGGTCAAAATGGAAGGCTACGAATTCCATCATATTAGGTAGCAAAACATTTCACCAGATCGTAGACTGAAGAACTAGCTTATCTGTTTCGTGGCATAGTATAGAGGAATCAGTAACCCTACAATGTACAAAAAAAAAAAAAAAAAATAGTTCTCCCTAGACTTTTTCTGGTTTCCCCAAGGTCCTGAGAAACCAACGGGAAATGAGTATTGATAGCGACGAGGTGCATGGCGTCTGTCACTTAAGGTATACTTTGATACATTGGAGCGCCTTGATTCCTCCAAAGTTTGCCAGGAAACAGGACCAGATTAACAAAAACAATGGTGGACTGTTGTCTGGACAAGTTTTAAGGAATAATATGCTTCAAATTTATCAGCATTCTACTGCCCCCTTAAGGGAACCGTGATGTAGTCAGAAACTGAAGGTTAGGCCTAATGAGTCCTTCAAACATTGCCACAAAACACCACATAATATAATATAGAAGGTGATTATTTCGTGGTATAGTCAGCTAGGAAGAATCAGAAGCCTTCAATTCTCATACACGATCTACAGCTATAGGGACCCAGATATTGTACACATGATTTGTAATACTGTAAATCATTTCATCACTTCCCACGAGAAACAGGTTGACACGTAATATAACAAACACTACTGTACACTCTTGATAGTAATCCCTGACCATAGAGACGGACGGGAGGCACCACACACACATATCCTGCATTCGAACTCAGCCTCTATATATGTGCAGCACTGAGTGGAGAATGAGCAATACCAGGCGATTCGAAGCTTTCTACGCCTCACACTCTGGTCAGAAATTATGTATCACGAGTGTACATCCCGAACCAACCGATTATACTGAAATCTGATGGCGGTGGACAGAACAAATGTATGTGTTTGTTGTCACTGTCACTACTATGGTGTTGTTGTGTCCAAGTGTGTGTCATGGTGACGCATCAGAATAACACTTGCTAATGATGTGGCAGTTATTTTGACTCTTGTTGCTTTTTTTAATCAACGCGTTTATCTTGCACATTATTAAACTCCGGATATGTGACTGTGGGAGGTATATGGTGTGTGTGTCAGGGATTATGGGTATACTGTATGAATTTTTCATGTATTGTAGTTGTAGTAGTAGTAGTAATAATAGTAGTAGTAGTAATCATCACTGTAATCACCTTAGCAACATTAGCTAAGAACATGACACAGTGCTTTGAGAGAGTGTGTGTGTGTGTGTGTGTATGTATGTATGTATGTGTGTGTGTGTGTGTTGGGGACATGAAGCACGTACTGGTAAATGACTGTATGTGTTGAGTCTACCTTTATGTTTACAAAAAAAAAAAAAATCTAACGACACACTTGCTCACCGGTTAGAATACGAGCATCTGAACCACTAAATCACTAATAACCGTGATCTGAACCAACTGCACTAACCAATAGTTGTATATAGTTACTAGGTTTGCAGCAGGAAAACTTAAACACATACACACACACACACACACACATACATAGATACACACATACATACATACGTAGATACACACACATACATACGTAGATACATACACACACACAAACTTAGATTCACACATACATACATACGTAGATACACACATACATACATACGTAGATATATACATACTAACTCACAGTGATGAAAGAATGGAAGAGATAACTGAGATAACTACCTTTTTTGTGACCGAAAAAATATGAAGCTTATGTCCAGTGATGAAGCTTAAAAAAAAAAAAAACGAAAAAAAACGAAGAGGGAAGAAGTTAGGTAAATACAGGAAAAAAAACAAAAAAAACAATCCCATTAATGTATTCTTTGAAAATTTTCTACTCATTGTTGAACTTCCGGTACTGTGGGACTGACTAACACACACACACACACAGCTATGTATGAGTGTCGTATAGGTGTTGTACAGTACTGTCCTCTGGTGTGTGTGTGTGTGTGTGTGTGTGTCAGTCATTATATCCGCTGTATAGTAGTTTATAGAGGTCGTGACGTGTGTGTGTGTGTGAGTAGCAGTTAACGAGGGCCACGGTAACGGACTTGATGAAGCCTATGTCCAGTGTCAGAACATAAAAAAAAAAAATATTAATAATGCAGGGACGAATGAAAAGGATTGCTGTGATTCCTCCATACCGTGAAACAGAGAGAGGACCATTATATGCAAGAACATCCATGGTACCAATACGAACCGATAAGATGACTCTGTTGTTGTTGTTTGTCTCTGGATTCATTGTACCTGTACCACGCAATCGTCAACACCACCAATGTTCTTGCATACGGTCCAGAATTAAGATTCCCCTAGCTCGGTATTGACGCTTATTATAGTTTTGTGGCAAGGTATGGAGTGATTAGTAGCATTTTAATAGTACTACATGTATAGTCCTTATTAAGGGGAAATGCAGTGTTGGTATATCTGGAGTAAATTATTCCTCCAAACTATTCCAAGCAACAGAACACCATAATTTTTGTTCATCTGGTCCTGTTTCCTGGCATACTTTGGAGGAATCAAGGCTCTCCAATGTAACAAAAGTGAATTACCCCCTTAAGGGACCTTGTGATATAATCAGAAAATTGGAGGTAATTGAGTCTTTCAAATATTGCCACGAAACACCACCTATATGGAAGGAGTGTGTTTCGTGGCACAGTCAGGAGGAATCAGAAGCCTCTAATTTTCATACATGATTACAGGGTACTTAATTAACCCTCACACCTATAAGACTGACTCATGAACCCTTGCTTTCTTTCCTTTATTTATTTATCTCTCGTATACGGAAATATTCTCTCTCTGAAACCACAATTTGTTACGTCAGAATATCACCATATATATATTTAGTGAGCATATTGGAGAACTACCGATTCCTCCAGACGACTTGGGTAAATGAGCAGAGAGTTGAGAAGTTTTGTGGCACATAGTTTGGAGGAATCGGTTGCTCCATAGGTGACTGACACACTTGAAACGCTAATCAATATAATAAGCCTGACACACGAGGAAGTAATTAGGGCAGGAAAGAGGCTATTAACTAAGGGGGAAGTACAGTGTTGGTAAATCTGGAGCAATTGCTGATTCTTACAAACTATTCCAAGCAACAGAACACCTTTATTCTTGTTCTCATCGAAGTAATTAGGGCAGGAAAGAGGCTATTAATTAAGGGGGAAGTACAGTGTTGGTAAATCTGGAGCAATTGCTGATTCCTACAAACTATTCCAAGCAACAGAACACCTTTATTCTTGTTCTCATCTGGTCCTGTTTCCTGGCATACGTTGGAGGAATCAAGGCACTCCAATGTAACAAAAGTGAATTACCACCTTAAGGGACCAGTGTTTGTTTTAGGTTGCTACTGTTTCATCCAATATTGTTTTAGGTTGCTACTGTTTCCTCCAATAGTGTTTTAGGTTGCTACTGTTTCCTCCAATAGTGTTTTAGGTTGCTACTGTTTCATCCAATAGTGTTTTAGGTTGCTACTGTTTCCTCCAATATTGTTTATGGTTGCTACTGTTTCCTCCAATATTGTTTATGGTTGCTACTGTTTCCTCCAAGTCGTGCCACAAAACAGCATTTCTACTGGTGGATGCATGTGTGTGTCGTGGTGTAGTTTGGAGGAATCACTAACCTTTACACCACACATACATACATACGAACATATATACATACATAGGAAGATAACTACATACATACAAACATACAAGCATACGAAAATAAATACATACATAGGAAAATAAATAAATAGATACATACAAACATACATGCATACGAAAATAAATACATACAACATACGAAAATAAATGCAGACATACAAACATACATACATACGAAAATAAATAAATACAAACAAACATACATACAACCCCCCAAAAAGAATACCAGTAAGAAATATAAGGTGAAGACAAGATAAACTAATGTAGGGAGGGTGTTGTAGGGTGTAGTGGTGGCAATGGTTATGGTGCCAGATACCCTATTACAATTCTACGTGTGTACTGGGGATATAATGACATAATAAACCTCAACATTCACCTCTAACTTCCCTAACAGTAAGGCTTGATTTATTTTACCAACACTAATATTCGCCTCTAACTTCCCTAACAGTAAGGTTTAATTTCTTTTATCAACCCCAATATTCGCCTCTAACTTCCCTATCAGTAAGGTTTAATTTCTTTTACCAACCTCAATATTCGCCTCTAACTTCCCTGACAGTAAGGATTAATTTCTTTTAACAACCCCATTGACATTCCAAGGGTTCGTGCCAGGCAATATTAGCCCAAAATCTCTCGTGTATTAAGGGTTAAAATAATGCCTTGATTTACCCTGGGTTCACGTTACTCAGTATCTGCCCTTATGGTCCCCTGTAATAAGGTTCAGTTTTATCTACCGGTTTCTATGTATGCCCCGGGCTCTCTGGTCTGGATGAATGAATGACCCTTAGAGAGTGGCACCACAAGGTCGACTTCCCCTTGTGTTATCATATCGTGGAATACCCTTATCCAAACCAGCGAAAATGAGAGAGAGAGAGAGAGAGAGAGAGAGAAGCAACCAGTCGCCAGCCAGCCAGCCAGTCACTTCAGTTTGTGCATCTCTGTGGGGAAGTTGAGATGTGAGCGTGTCTGTATGTGTGTGTATCCATCAGTGTGTCCCAATCAGCTGATGAACACCACCTCTGTAATACCAGTGTTATTGTGGGTTTGTTTTGGTTCGATTCAACACCCAACCATTATCACAGTCTCTTCGTATAATCTGTCTGTAAACAACTGAACAAGATGAAACAATATGAGTACTGTATATAGTGACTTTTTATTATGTGACAGCTATATTTGGTGACTGAACTCGACTCATGGTGATCATATAGGCTATTATTTTGTTATTGGTGGTGTATAATACAGTGTTGTTTACCAAATGTGGACAGAAAACGTCACTTGAAACGACCCCATCTACCTTTGGTTTATATGATCCTAAGCCTAAACTTATCCTGATCATGATATACAGGAAAATATGAAGTGTTGGTTATTCATGTAGTGTTTGACAGTCCTCTATTGAAATTCTAGTAGTTTATGGTCAAGTTTAGCAATGCAGTCCCAGTAAAACAGTGAAGATGTGTGCCGGTCACTTGTTGTGTTTCCGGCAGCAGGTGATGTGCATTAGAATGTCGTAACCCATGCAGTGTGTGTGTGTGTGTTTGTGTGTGTTTCAACTTCCGTATGTACAGTATCTTCACACGAAATATTACTACTACTAACCCTTATAATTATACAACTAAGGGCTTTGAGTGGTTTCCCTGCGTTTCCTATAATCATCACTTATTATTTGAGTTAATTAACGTTTGGATATCAGGAAAACTTCATACCCACAAACAATTAAATAAGGAAAATCATCTGGTGTTGGTCAGGAAAATAAAAAAATTCCCGTTACGTAAGGATTAAGTGTGTGTCATAGTGTCCATTTTTATGTAACTTAAATTTGTGATGAAAACCCGCAAATTAGGTAACAGCGTGGCGCGTGCTGCTTGCTGGCAATAAATACCACTGGTGTAATGTGTGTGTGTGTGTGTGTGTGTGTGTGTGTTGAGGTTGCTGACCCAACTGCATGGCTGGCGGGTGATTAGCAAGTCTGAATTATATTAAGGAGAAAGAAAGAAGACCCCTCTAGGTCTGAAGTACCCTGTAGCACCGAGTAAAAGGAAACAGATAAGAGGAAGAGCAAACACGAAGGAAATAGATAGGAGGAAAGGCAAGCACGAATGCAATAGATAGGAGGAAGAGCAAGCACTAAGGATATAGATAGGAGGAAGAGCAAGCACTAAGGATATAGATAGGAGGAAAGGCAAGCACGAAGGATATAGATAGGAGGAAAGGCAAACACGAAGGATATAGATAGGAGGAAAGGCAAACACGAAGGAAATAGATAGGAGGAAAGGCAAACACGAAGGAAATAGATAGGAGGAAAGGCAAACACGAAGGAAATAGATAGAAGGAAAGGCAAACACGAAGGAAATAGATAGGAAGAGCAAGCACGAAGGAAATAGGTAAGAGGAAAGGCAAACACGAAGGAAATAGATAGGAGGAAAGGCAAGCACGAAGGAAATAGATAAGAGGAGAGGCAAGCACGAAGTATATAGATAGGAAGAAGAGCAAGTACGAAGGAAATAGAAACAAAAAAATAACGTGTGAAGAATTGAAAGAAAACTGGAGAAGAGTGAGTTAACTTGCTAAAGGAGACCGACCACTTGTTAAGAGTACCAACACTAGGCTAAATGGGTCTCCTATTGTAGTTCATTAGGAGGCGCCCGACTGACTGACTTATGTAGTGGGCTAATGGAAAACCAAGTTGCAAATTTCTCCATTCTCCACCAGGAAGCAAACCTTAATTAATAGGATAAGTGCAGTTTTGGGTCATAGTCTTGAGTAACCAGTATAGCCTCCAATGTACCGAAAAGCACCACAACACCACACACTCTCTCTCTCTCTCTCTCTCTCTCTCTCTCTCTCTCTCTCTCTCTCTCTCTCTCTCTCTCTCTCAAGGTTATTCCAAGTGTTATGAGTTACTTAGCCACAGAAAAGAAAAGAGCAAAGCGTGTGGCCAAGTATATACTATGTGTGTGGCGGCCAGAAACGAGGTACAACTTGTTTACAAACTTGGAGTCAGACACTACAGCTGACAAGCAGCTAGTATAAGGGTGATTCAAGCATGCACAGTGGTTCATTCCTTCGTACTTATTGTCCCCAGGTCTGTATAGTTACCTTCCCCCTTCTTCCTTGCTAACCCATGTCTCTGTTACCTTCCCCCTTCTTCCCTGCTATCCTATGTGTCTATAGTTTCCTTCCCCTTTTTTCCTTGCTAACCCATGTGTCTATTACCTTCCCTCTTTTCTTTATCCTTGCTGTCCCATGTCTCTCTTTATCATTCCCCCCCCTCGTCCTACCTACATGGTCATCCAAGCTTATAGGTAGGTCTTTCAATTCTCAAAATTATCTAAATCAGTCTGTCAGTTACTATACCAGTATCTATAGTGTAGTAATTTGTTCGTCTTGTGAAATTTTCATTACTCATATTCTGAGGAACTCTTCCTTTTCCTGGCATAGGGTGGCGAAATCAGTAGTCCCCCAAATAACGTCTGGTGGGAAAATATTAAGGTTGGAGTATATTATAGTGTTGGTAAATTTAGAGTAGATCAACTGATTCCTCTAAACTATATTCCAAGCAACAGGCCACCATTACTTTTGTTTAATCTGGTCCTGTTTCCTGTCATACTTTGGAGTAATCATTCAAGGCACTCCAAAGTACCAAAAATATACCATCCCATTAAAGTTTTAGAGGTAATTGTACCATCTTAGTATCAGACGTGAGGAAAAGCATGAACGTCACAGTCTACACGTTACGAAATTCTTACACCATCATTAGTAATACAGTTTGACAGATATTATATGGTGACTGTGTTTATGTTCCACGCATGGCTTGAATTGGCTTCACGGGAGATATCTAAGACTCACAAAACACCTGCTGGTACATTTGTAGAATTTGATGTTGGAGTCATTAAGGGGAGAACCTCTTTTTGGTAAGTAAATTGGAGGGCTACTCTGAATCCTCCATCCTATGTGAAGAAACAGATCCCCCATGAGTAACACTGAGGTGATTTATTTCCTGATATACTTTGGATGAATCAGTTGCTCCAGATTTACCAACACTGTAGCCTACTACCCCATTAAGGGAACCCGTGATGTAGTTAAAAAATTGGAGGTAAATGAGTCCTTCAAGTATTGCCACGAAACACCACCTATATGGAAGGAGCTAGTTTCATGGCATAGTCAGGAGGAATCAGAGGCTTCCAATTCTCATACATGATCACATGGGCCTTAAGGGGGAAGTTCAGTGTTGGTAAATCTGGAGCAAATGATTCCTCCAAACTATTCCAAGTAACAGAACACCATTAAATTTGTTCATCTGGTCATGTTTCCTGGAATACTTTGGAGGAATCAGGTGCTCCAATGTAACAAAAATGAATTACCCCCTTTATATAAGAAGGCCACAACACCTGTATCGATATGTTAACACCTGTGTCTGATGGGGTCGGTTCAAGGCACGTTTGGTTCGTAGTTGTTGTTGTTGTTGTTGTAGTTGTAAATTTAAGGTGAGATTCTCTTGTTGGTGAATTGGGAAAGTCTTTTATTTCTCCAAGGTATGCCAAGAAACAACTGATCCTCTATTAGTAAATAAATATATCTCCGGTTATGATGGTGGTAGTTAGTGTTTTGGGTGAATGAGACGCCATTTTTTTTTTTTTTTTTTTTTTTTTTTTTTTTTTTTTTTTATCACCGAGTGCAGCAGGAAGTAGTGAGTACGGTTGCCAGTTTGAAGGTTTTTATACGACCGGTGATTCCAACTTAAAGGACCCCGTGATGTGGTTAGAAAATTGGAGATAAATGAGGTCTTCAAGTATTGCCACGAAGGAAGGAGTTTGTTTCGTGATGTGGCCAGGTGTAATCAGAACCCCACTAAGTCTCATACACCACATATATTGAAGGAGCTTGTTTCGTGGCATAGTCAGAAGGAATCAGAACCCACCAAGTCTCATACACGATCACAGGGTCCGTTAAGGAAGTTGTATACTTTTGGTACATTGGAGCGTCTTAATTCCTCCAAAGTATGCCAGGAAATAGGGCTAGATTAGCAAAGTAATTGGTGGCTTGTTGCTTGGAATAATTTGCTCTAGATTTTCCAACACTGCTTCCAATTAAAGCTCCTATTGGGTACTATTTTTTTAGTGAAGATATGAAAATTACTGTCTGCGTAAGAAAACACTTACTAATTTATTTATTTTCATAGTTCCCTCGAGAATAATAAATAAAGACCAAAGTAACCAAGAATAACATTACTAACTCAAAAATGAACTACAATATGACCTTAAGTGCTTTCTAAGTGGATATATTGTGAGAAAATTAAGAAAGGACTCTATTGATTTTGTTTTTGTGGGGTATATACATTTCCCAGCTGGACCTTGGGTAAATAAGTGGGTATACAGTATTATATCTGTTTTCTATGCCGTACGTGAGGTGGTGTGTATACGTGTGTAATAATATCTCTGCTGCCCTCCACGTTGAATCTATTGAAAGGCGTTTGTTTGTTTGTTATGGTGTCAGATGTTATTGTTTGGCAGTAGAACGAATTATAGTGGATTGTGCCATTGTACTAAGGTATGAGAGAGAGAGAGAGAGAGAGAGAGAGAGAGAGAGAGAGAGAGAGAGGGGGGCAATAAAGAACAGCAGAAAGGAGGAAATGTTGAGAGAGAGAGAGGGGGGGGGGGGAGGCAAGTAATCGTGAGTTGTATAAAAAAATGGATGTTGATAGAGGCAAAAGGAGAGGGAGCAAAGATGACCTGCAGGGGAAGTGTGGCAATACTGGGGAAGGAAGGAGAGGGAGGGCGAGGGAGTTAGGAAGAGTATAAGAAAAACAAAACTCTCTCTCTCTCTCTCTCTCTCTCTCTCTCTCTCTCTCTCTCATATACACACAGGAATTACATCAACGAGGGGATGGAAAGGGAAGGAGGAAAAGATGGAGGGAAGAGGAAGAATGCAGGGATAAACATGAAATTAGAGAGAGGTGGAGGAAGAGATAGATCAAAGAAGTAGGAAAATAAGGGAGAGCAGGGGAAAGGAAGGGAGGTAGGGGGACGGATGTGAGTGTGAGTGAGAGAAGGACTAGGGTTGGTTGGGTAAGGTGAGGGTAAAGAGAGGAGTGAGTGAGAGTGGAGACAGTGGAGTGGATTGTAGATAGGGGTGTCTTGAGAAGGTGCAGATGCAGGGAAGATGCGGGTAGAGAGAGAGAGATCGTGTGAGAGTGAGAGATCCCTTAGCTTCTAAATATAGGGCAAGAATGAGTTAGTTACACAGTTAGACAGATACGCTGATATTACCGTTCGAAGGAAGTTGCCAGGCCTAAAATAATAGGAAAATTTTTGGTAAAAATAAGGAATACCTGGATCTTCATTCGCAGTTCATCCTATTTTGATTCACAATAGTATATTAAGTTTCTCTCTCTCTCTCTCTCTCTCTCTCTCTCTCTCTCTCTCTCTCTCTCTCTCTCTCTCTCTCTCTCTCTCTCTCTCTCTCTGATATATAATTATCTGGTTGTCACTTGCTGTTCCCCATCACACACATGACGTCACCAGATATCTCGCCTCTAATGTCTTCCTCTAATTGGCCTGACGTCATCGGTTATCTTCCAATTGCCGAGTGAGGTGAGGTGGTCAACTGGTGTACTGTGGTGGTTCGTTTAGGCAAGTTTAGATGGAGGTTAGGGACGACGAATGTATGTATGCATGTAGGCTTATTTATAGTGATCGTTAATTAACAGTCGTCTCGTGAAAACATACAACTTGATAACATAAGCAGACTATTATGGTTAAATGCCTGAGCCTGGTAAATTCCGACGTGTGTCATGCATAGGGGTTTCATAATGTTTCACGATTTACATATCATCATCTTCGGACAAAGCTGCGTCGCGACTATAGACAGACGCTCATTGTAGGCTACTCTGAGGGTCAATAGCTAGTATACTGTATTAAGTCTTGGTGATGTTAGGGACAATATTATGATTTTATACGAGACGAGATTCAAACAATGTGATATGGTGTTTCGGGAGGAGGAGGAGGAGGATTGCGAGGAAGGATGGTAGAGATTCATGTAGTCTAAAAATGCCTAAAAATGAACGGGAAAATGTTTACAAGGTACTAACTACGGAACAAGCATATTATTTTTTGTAAGACTGCAAATATCATGTTTATAGTAGGTGATCCAAAACCTTTTATTTATCTCTGTTGTGAAGAAAAAGGAGCGGAAATAATTTGATCCGGATGATTTTTGTGCCCACTGTGTGTCTTGTGCTGGTACAGTCATGGTCAATATTCCTGCAACACCTTCCAATGAGATGGCTTCGAAAAATGACTCGGAACTATAGCTGTTGATCTCTGCAATATTGGTTCGTAAGTTTCGATCAAATGGCTCGCTTTTATTAACCAGGTTGCAGGACTTTTGACCATGACTGTATGTACGGCACGAGCGGAAGTGGGATGTCAACTGTTAGATTACTGTAGTCGCTTTGTTATGGTAATTTCATTCCATAAGCTTCCCTCCCACCAGGGTGTTGTTGTCTTTGTTACACTTTACCTCTCTTTGGTCGATGGGTTGTGAAATACTACTACTAATAATAATAATGTTAAAAATACTGCAAATATTACTAATTCGACTGCTGGTGTTTTGGTTTTTAATGGCCAAACTCAAACTCCCGTAAAGATATTAAGTGATTTAAGTCCAAGAAATAAGTGTGTGTGTGTGTATTTCGTGGCAATATTTGAAGGACTCATTTATCTCCAATTTTCTTACTACAACGCAGGGTCCCTTAAAGGAATCAGTAGACAATAATATACTGTACATTTCGTCCACAATCCCACATAGCATCCTCTTTGTCACTCCTTGATCAGTAGTAGTACAGTTATCATCAAAAGATTCGATACACACAAGGGATAACTCTGGCAGATATTGTCTTTATTTACCTTCACACTCAATATCCATTTATTTAACCGAACGTCTTGGCCTTTATCGGCAACATTCCCCTGAGTGTTGGGGCTTGTAATAAAGGTAAATAAAAAAACTTGAAAAAATAAAATACCTTCACATGCGGAGTTTAAGGACAGATTCTCCTGTTGGTGAATTGAAAGGTCTGTAATTCCTCCAAACTACGCCAGGAAACAAACGACCCTAATGTTACTGTATGGGGTATCTGTTTCGTGACAAAGTTTGGAGGAATCGGTACCCCACCAATTTACCGTAAAAAAAAAATAATAAGCCCATTAAGTCAGAGACTAATTAATTAATGAGTGGATCCGTTTTGGGGTGACACGTCTGACTGACCGAGTGAGTGGTTTACCAAGTGGCACTCTTACTAAAGGGGATCATGCATTAGGTATGTAGTGGGCCCCTAAAGCATTGCATCCCCAACCTAACCTTTATGATATGAACTTGTCTGGCTCCCTCGCTGCTTCACCTGTCTCCCCCCCTCCCCCTCTTCTCTTTCTCTCTCTCTCTCTCTCTGGATTGAATTCTAGATTGCACACAGTCGATTGGTAAGCTCTCGAACGAAAAAAAATTGCTAGGATATGTGTGAGTAGAGGTTGGGGTGCGTGATGTTATTGAACGGGTGGTTGTGGTAACTAATAATTAAAATTATTGTGGTTGTAGAATGAGTTGTAGTGTCAAGAATAATTTATCTATATAGTGAATGTACAGTCATGAGCATTAAATAGTAGGCTATTCAGGTGTGTTTTGAATACCTAGAGACAGTAAATAAATACACAATAAGATCTCCATTGGAATTAATTCATTGGTGAATTGAAGTGTTCAAAGCTGTATACTTATTGCTGCTTGATACTGTACTTATTGGGTTATAATGGAGCAGGAATACTACAATGTTAAGTGATTTTTTAAATGATATTAAAATTACCATTGTGAGTGTGTGTAACTATACAATGATTGTGATAAACTAATAATAGAGTTAAGTAGTGATGACTCAAGACTGTGGTGTGTGTAAACATTAAACTGTGTTATTAGTTGTGATGACTATAAGTATTTTAAGATGATAATTATGTTCAGTTATTACAGTTCAACCCTATATTATTGAATTGAGGACTCCAAGCAGTTATATTGCATTGAGGTGATTGAGTGCAAAGGAAAGTCAATGCAACAACCAAGAGGGGAAATGAGGTGAATGAACAAAAGCTTTAAAGGAAAAAAAAAAAGAAATTGAGGAGATGCACAATAAGTTATGGACTTGGTATCAAACTGCAATGACTACCCTGGTAGTGTTGGCAACATCTTTACCTTAATTAAAGGACGGAAAAGAGGAGCGCTGGTAGAAGACGTGAATGTGATTGACTTGATAACGAAAAAGTTATATGACTTTCTGAAAATTAAGTGACGTTTGTGTTGTTGTGCCAATCGCATTGTCATGACCCCAGTGACCCTCAGAAATATAGATGTCAGATAGATGAGCAACAAGACCAAGAAAGTGAGGGTGAGGCTGGAAGACCACCCACAGCCTGATCACCATGACAACGGTAGTGATGATGACGACGATGATGATGAAGGCATTGTCATCTCTTGTAAGTCTTCTTGTTTACATCTGAGTAATGGCTGTAATTTTTATAGCTTCTAATAACACTGTGTGAGTGTTTGTGTGTGTGGAATGGCTTTTTTCTGGCTGATGGTAAATGTGTGTTCTCGAGTGATAGATTGTTTCATCTCTCCTCTTAAATAAGATGCATATTTTGTAAATACTGTAACTGTAAAGCCTATGTCCAGAGTTGAAACTTAAAAATAACATTGTTTGATAGTGTTTGTCTGTCCACCGTTGTACAGTCATGGCACATAGTCCTTGGTTAGGGAGTAAGGGGAAATCTGTTCAAGGACTATGTGCTGCGACTGTACCTGTTAAGAACACATGAACAATTGAAACATACTCTGCTTTTGTTTGGTTGATGGTAAGTGTCTGCAGGTGATGTTACATGCTGTAGTCATTAATATGACCTTGTACGGTACCTAGTTATGTAAAGGTATGGTGTAATTTGTGTGGGGTTGTATTGAATTTTTCATAAGAGCAAAGAATGTGATATGTGCATTTTTACTAAGTAAAAAATTAACCATATTGGAATACAGTTCATGATGGCACTTTTCTTGTGTATAGTCAACAGCATGGGTCGGGGTACAGTGCGGAGGCGTGCTTCCCAGCGCAACCGCCAGCGCCAGCAGCCACCAGGCACTGCAGTTGCCACCCCAGCCACCACCTTGCTCACTCACACTTCACGCCGTGGCTCCGATACCTGTCTGGAAGTGCTCCCAGACCTCACACAAGGTAATATTCAGGGCTATATTTGAAGTCATATTGTTGGTTGTGATTTGATTTTTAAGCTAGCTTTTTGGCCATTGCATGTGCATGCACTAGCAGTTAGCACAGACAAATGAAACATGAAAAAATCTAAAGCACTACTGACTAAGCTTATTCCAAGCCCAAGAGTATATGAGAGGGTATGATATGCTCCCATGGCAGGTGTGGACGAGGAGGAAACGTGGTGGAAGTTACAGCAGATTCGGGCGCAGGCGGTGCCCATGGAAGAGAAGCGGCAACTCAAGAGGCAACTCCAGGACGCCCCAACCCTCCGCACTCGGGGACTGGCAGCACTAAAACTCTCACGACGCAAGTTCTTCTCTCTGGTGGGTCTCTAGCTTCCTGTTGCTTATCTCTTAATCTTAATTCTTTTGTGGCTTACCACTGGATCTGAGTCCTTTCTTGGTTTGCTACATGTACTGATTTCCAAAGAGGCTTTATAACTTATTACTTATCCAGGCTCGGGGATATAAAAAGCTTGTGTTTTTTAAATCCATTATATGGATTATACACAAGTACTATCATCTCTTACACCCTGCCCACCCTAAACCAATCTCCAGAAACATATCCATACTCAAAACACTCATCAGTCCATCCGAACACTCAAAAACAACACCCAGCTGCATGTACGACCTCCTGACATCCACCCATCTGAATCATCCCTTCACGGTGAGGACAGAGTCCACCTGGCCAGGCTGCGGTGTGGCCACCACCCGGCCCTTCTGACATATCAGAAGAAGCTGGATGGAGCCGTTGTGGATTCCTGTCCGGGATGCAACACAGCACCCCATTCTATTAAACACATTATTGAAGACTGCAATGCACACAACCACACTCGCCAACAACACAACCTACACTCTCTGAGGGCATTGTGGGAAAGCCCAGTTCAGGCTATGGCCTTCCTCAGGAGCTTGGGGCTGCTCGACCAGACAGTTTGAGGAACTTCAACAACAACAACAATAGCAGTTGTGTAATCCACTTCAGGTTCCAGCTCAAGGAGTATAGAGAGCCTGAATATCCTTACCCAAGCAGGCTGTGATGGCTGTCTTAACTTAACTCTTTCTCGCTTCATCTGATTGCCCACAGACAAAGAGCCGGCTTCGTGAGATAATAAAAAAGGTGGAGCTCTGGCACTGGAGTTTGCGGTATGTGGAGGGTAACTTTGGAACTGGTCTGGTGGCCTTCTTCACCTTCATCAAGTGGCTCCTCTACCTCAACCTCTTCACCTGCATCCTCCTCACTGTCTTCATCATCCTCCCAGAGATCTTCCTCAAACATCCAAAGGTACTACTGTCTGGAGTTGACCTCAGGACATTCAGAGAGGGAGTTACCAACAACTACTTTGGTCCCCATTAATGTGATTTCCAACTGCTCTAATATGGTACTTACAGTGGTATAATCATCATTATGTATGGAACTTGAATATAATTATTATTATTGATATATTAATTCTATTGATATTGTAGATTTGGTATACAGAGTCCAGTACATAGCTAAGCATATCCTCAGCCAAGTTCATATTTGTATATTACAAACAATTACTTCCCTCCTGACAGGATCCATGTGATAATGAAGAACCAGACATGTTTTACGACTCTCTGTATGACAGCAGCAACTCCACCTCCCTTCCTGCTGCTTCCTCACCAGCTTCTTCACCCTCACTGCCACTATACTATTATGAAAACACCACCACTGCATGCTGCCACCTTGACTACCAGAAGAAGGTGCAGGAGACAGCGACAACACACACTGACAAAAGAAATGCACTGCTCCAGTTGGTACAGGATGGAGCTCAGGGCACAGGGATCCTGGAGCTCTCATTCCTCTTCTATGGTTTTTACCCACGGCACACCTTGACTTACCAAGGGTGGAGCTACAACTTGCCATTAGCATACCTACTGGTGGTAGTGGTCAGTCTGGCACTCAGTCTAGTATTGATGGTGAGAGCAGCTGCACGGGGACTCAAAGAAAGTCTGCGCTCCTCTGAGGGACAGTTTTACCAGGTAAAGTATCCTATCGTCTACTATACTGTACTCACATAATCATTAAGGAGAGTAAAATATTATCAGTAAAATAGATAATAATGTGTTTTTGGCAGCATTGCAACCTATTTTGTTGAGTATTGCATCCTGATGATACAAGACTTAAGTTTCTTCGCTGTTAACAGTAGTGTAGTCTATCTGACTTAATATTGTTGCATCATTCACAGTACTGTAACCTAATCTTTGGTGGGTGGGATTACTGCATCGAGAACAACAAGGCCGCTGCCATCAAGAAGAAAGCCATCTTTAATGAGCTCTGCAAACACCTTGAAACGGAGCGATACAATGAAGAGAAGGATCAGAGAACCAGAAAGGAGAGGTGAGGAGATGGTGAGAAGTTTGAGGTAGGATGTATAGACTGGACAAATGGAAATAGGGAGGTGAAGAGAACAAGGAGATGAAGAGAGGTAGGAGATAGAAAAAAATTATTCAGTAATCTAATTTTGTTATTATTTATGAAACTTTTACCAATGTACTAAATCAAATATGCAGTAATGCCCATTTCCATTCCTGCTACTACAAAATTGTTACCAATTATATTATCATTTGTATTACTACTGTTTCTATTGCTTTTTCTACTGTTATTACAATTACCCATTACTGTTACCAAACTATGTGGCATGTTGGTGTCAGGTGTCGTCTGTACATGGTGCGTCTGCTGGTCAACCTGGTGGTGCTGGCGCTCCTGACCATTTCCTTCTTCGCCATCTTTTACACCACAACCTTCTCCTTCAACAAGCTCAATGCCCTGAAATCTGAGGTACGTAGATCATGTCTATTCGGAGTGGTGGCAGCTGAGTAATGGCACAGTTTTATCCATTTTCTGTTTCAACCACCTGAGTGATCTGAAATCTGAGGTACTTTGTTGTAGGATGATGGTGGACTGGTCTTGCAATCCAAACAACATTTTGAATCTTCTCAGTGGCAGGGGAAGAATTATTACTTTCTTTCAAGTACAGTAAAAGCTTCCTAGTGTCATAACTTGTGTTGGTACCATTACAGTTGTTATTGTATTTAGGATGTTCCCTTGTCACCTATTTTTTATAATTGGCTGACCCTGTACATAAAAACCAATAAGTCTTTCATTTACTCGTGTTTTGCTTACAGGGTGATGAGGATGAACTGATGGTGCTGCTGTATGAGTATCTTCCCTCAGCTGTTATCATCACACTGAATATCATCATGCCCACCTTGCTCAGGTAAGACACACACACTTTACCTCATGAAAATACTGTGATAGACCAAAGAGTTAGCCTAAATAGCAATATATAGAGTTTTTTGCATTTTCGACGGGTATAATGTACTCATGTGATATGTTTGTGTTTTGCATGATGTTTCTTAAATTTGTACCATCCATTTGACAATTCATGGGTAAAGTTTAATCATATAAAAAGTCAGCATTGTCTATTTCACAGGATGTAAATAATTTTTGTCCTTTTTGAAGAGGTATAGGAACACTTAATTGAATATTTTATCGAATGTTAGCAAATCTGTTTATTTCCATGAATTTAACTTTTACTACAAAAACCTTTTATGTCATGTAAAGTAGTAGGATGTTAGTAAAACAAGACATTCACTTTACAGCTCATTGGTAAAGTTTGAGCACTACACCCCAAACTTCATCATGTGTATGACTTTGGTGCGAACAGTGTTCCTAAGGTTGGCGTCTCTGTGTGTGCTCCTCTTCTCTGTTTACCACCGTATCAGTAGCTGTCCAGACGCCGACACTCCACAATGCAAGTAAGTAGTTCAAGGATTTGTGTGTTTATCTTGTTGTTTAATTGTTTTATCCTCATGTTTTCACTACTGTATGTAAAAAAGCATCACAAAATTAAAACTAAAAGGCCATATTGTCTTCTATTTTTACCTAGGTGTCACGTTAGGAGAGAAGAGTGCGGGAACTTAGCGGCAGGAGGAAGTGAAAAGGGGAACCAGCCAGTCATCTATGCTGACAGGTGAGAAGTTGTACTCATCTCTTATCTGATTCAGTTTAAATGTACATGACAGATCCCAAGGAACTGCATAAACCACAAGTTGTGTTTTCCTTCTGCCATTTACCAACCACAATTTTGCAGCTAATGCTTCATCATCATCATTAATAATATTCCATTTTCCCTTTCTTAACTTGTAAACTGTTGTCTCTTTGACCCATGCTCCCTAGTTTGAAGGGTTGTAAGATGTTTTTGTAAATATAATAATTGGAGTTAATAGTATGGGTTAAACTTTGAACCGAGTTGGTGTTTCAGTAGCCAAGGGGAAATGCAAAAGTGCATGCATATATTCTGTACATGCCTTCTCTCTACAGCGATCAGTGTGAACCAATGTGCTGGGAAACATACGTTGGTCAGCAGCTGTACAAACTAACTCTCCTGGACCTAGTGGTAATGATTGCATTCACCTTCCTAATCAATCTGCCACGAAAGTGTATCGGCCACAAGGTGCTCAGAGGCGGTCGCATTGGGTCAGCCATTGGGGACCTTGAGTTTGTTATCCCGAAGCACGTGCTGGACATTGTGTACGGGCAGACATTGTGTTGGCTGGGCATGTTCTACTCTCCTCTCCTTCCAGCCGTCACCTGCATCAAACTCGGTAGCTTTCTATTCTTTTTTAAGTACTAGGGTTTAGTTTTCTGAGCTTTATGCTTGTAGTAAAGTTTAGGCCCCTCGTATGCACACAAAACTTTAACCAAGAAATATAGTTTTATGTTAATATTAAATACCTGTAAGACTTAATTGGTCACCACCTACCAATGCATGAGTTCTCATCCATTTTCAGTGCTGGTGTTCTACATCAAGTACTTTGACTGCACTGTGAACAGCAGCCAGTCATCCCAGCTGTACCGTACCTCTCGGTCCAACGCTCTCTTCATCACGGTGCTCCTTGTCTCTTTCATTGTCACTATCATCCCAGTCGGTTATTCAATCGCCGAGATCACACCTTCTCTTTCTTGTGGCCCCTTCAGAGGCCTCAACACCATCTGGAGTGAAATGGTCCATGTCATATCAGGTTAGTAAAGAGCAGATTTTGTAAAGCAATAATGAGAAAATTAGCATCAGTATGAGTCAGATGGTCCATAGCAAACTAAGACTAAGACGGTGAAAATCATCTTCTAAAACATTTATACATTACTGAATCAGCAAGTGTGTTGGAGGGTAACCAGTAATTTTAGATTGAACAGTTAATATTGTTATCATCAACTTGCATTTCAGAGTGGCCAAATTGGATACAGGCACTTCTCTTCTTCATGGGGACGGCTGGGTTTGCTGTACCAGCCATCATTCTACTGATGTTGGCCTGGTACTATTACTATGCTGTGGCAGCAGCCAACAAACACATGGTAACTCTGCTCAAGAACCAGCTGGTGTTGGAGGGCCATGATAAACAATTCCTCCTCTCCCGCCTCGACCAGATGATAAGGCGGCAGGGAGAGGAAGGGGCAACCAGGAGGAGCGGTGGTGAAGGCTCTGGAGGCAGTCAGGAGGACCCCACTGGACATAGCAATGACCAGACACTTGAGGCTTAGAACTCCTGTGTAAAAGTGACTCAAATCTGGCAGGTAAGATGACTCCCAGTTTCAGATAAGCACATGCTGAAGTGGTAGTCAAGGGGACCCCATTTCTGACTCAAGTTCATTGCAACGATAATTAAAGGGAACCCACAGGAGAAAAGTAATGCCATTCCACTTGAAGATTTAGCACAATATTTTGGGTTGTTTATGGAAGACAGGCTAAGTTGAAGGTCAGGTGTAGAGCTGTGAATTAGGGAGTTGAGTGTTTGATGCAAGTTGAACCATGTTAAGTGCAGGTAAATATCTGAGTGCTGAGGATTTATGAAGCTTGCAGTCAAATCCAGCATCACTTAACTTATTAGAGTTTTGGGGATTTATGTGTGAAGCTCATTACCAAACCCAGTAGTACTTAAATTAAGTCCTGGGAATATATGTATGAAGCTTGCTATCAAGGCCAGAAGCATTTAAATTAGCTCAAAAGTCTATTTATCACCATTTTCAACATGTTTTTACTTGTCCTACTTACTTTCCTTCAGTTACAGATCCTTCAAGTGGTTGTAGCTTAAAAGGTTTATCATTGCATGATTTGAAATAGGTTTTGTACAAAGATTCATAGCTAGTTGCCAAGAGAGGAGTTTAAAAAAATTATATAATATAGATATATACAGTATATGTATATATAAAATTATATCATATATATATATATATGGAACAACTTAAAGCCTCTTAGAACTTATGGGAATAAGATATGGTATTTATGAGAAAAGCTTGCCAAATTGTCGCTTCAAAAATCTGCATATATCTGTACATATGTGTAGTCTGTATAGCCCTTTGAGACCCAGGGTGTAGTGTGTTCAGATAGTGTGTATGTATTGGAGACTGTGTGTCAAGAGTGTTCACATGCTGGAGTGTGTCAATGAAGAAAGTTATAGTGGTGAATCTCATACATAGGTGCTTACAGTAGACTCCTTTTTAATTCCTTTATTGATCTCTTTTGCCTCATCTAGCATCTCTCTTCATATTGTCTTTCTGTAATTAATTAATTGCACATGCCTTTTTCTTATACTATTTATACAATATTTTTGAGGGCCATATGCCTGAAAATCCATGAAAGATCTCTGAGAAATCAGTAGATGTTATTGGTATCCTTGGTGCTGCCTGGTTCATGAGAAATGAACTAAGGCAACTTCAGCTACAAAAACATGGTCAATATAGACTTAGCCCTAGAATTACATTATTTATTTCTCTCTGTTGCAAAGTGTGCAGCCTGGGTCTCAGGGGGATACAAGTTAGATAGATTAAGGTTACAAGTAGTTACGTAGAAATGCAGACAAATTGTATGAAATAAACACTATATGATCAAGAGCCTTTATTGATAAAGTTTTACTTCTGCTTGGTCAATTGAAGTCATCAAACATGAGTTTGTTATATATGGCCCTTAGTGTATGTTGTCCAAAGCAGTAATAAAACGTTGTCAGTAAAAGCTCATCATTATTTAGTGTATAATTTATACAAGATTGCAAGTGATAGAAGAGAAAGTGCTTTCAGTAGTTGTGTTGTACCACTAATTTTTTATTATCTTTTTATATGAATCTCCTGCAAAGTTTTGCATTCATTTGATACATCATACCTTGAAATTTCTTAGTCATGTAGTATAAGGAAATCCTCGTTTATAATTCATCAGTTGTAAATATGCAGTGTTGGATTAACCATATTGCTTGTGGGACTATTAACAAGTTCTAAATATCATACTTTTGTTTCTAAGAAGTATAATCCTATCCATGGAAAAATTCTACTGTCCCCACACATGATTAATCCAACACCATTGATACGACTCTCCATTGCGGAGGAAAAAAAATTAGCTTTTCTCTAATTAGGCTTGAATTTTAGAGCAATCCAAACAGTGTGTAAATGATCAAAGCACCATATGAGAAGGAGCCTTTTAGTGATGGCATTTCACTATTATTTAATATGGTCAAAAGACTTGCACTTTTGCCTGTTGTAGCACTTACTGATATTACAGCACATCTATTACTATACTCCACTGCCCAGCATTCATATAACAAATACATTACTGCCATATAACCACACTAAGAGATATTTGGGACTGTTTACTGATCATTGGTAGTTTCCTGTAATCTGCTGGAGTCCCCAGAAGGGATTCCTGTAGCCCTGTTTCAATTGTATAGTTATCTCAGATGTTTTCGTGTTGTGATTTGGTGCCAAATGGCCTTAGTTGCCCAGTACATTGAATTAGGGCAGACAACTAGATAGGAATATCAAGGCTCCTCATCAGTGGTGTCTAATTGTTTACACACAGGCTTGAATCTCATTGTTTTCTACAAATCCACAAGTCCACATAATCTGTCCTAAAACAAACAAAATTAGGATTACTGCCTAAAAACAGGTTTAGGAAAGCGGTTGTGATACGTTTCAGCCAAGTAGTTTTGTTGTTGGTGTGGAGAGGAGAGGAGTGGAGCCAACCACAAACAGTCTAACCAAACTATAGAAGTAAAAAGACATTAGATATAGTTCCCACCCCTCACACACATGCACAGGTAGATTTCATGCTATCAGACATTTTTTTTAAGCTTTCAGGATAATTATTACCTCAAGATTAAGTGGTCATGGTATTGAAGCTCTCCTACACGGAGTTTGTGGAGAGAAGGAATGGTCTCGTACAACTCTTAACAAGTTACAGGGTTAGTGCTGGGGTAGCTCGGTGGATTAGATTTCCTTTTACGCATTCAGGAACGTAAAGCTTTTTCCCAAATGCATCTGCTTACAGCCAGGATGAAGCAGGTTCATAGCTTTTCCAGAATCTCACCCATCTGTATTTTTATCACATTTGATTTTGTTGGTAAAGATTCGGAAGTTTAAAAATATGGCTGAGTTTTGCCTAGTGAATACATGTTTGGAACCACCATAGCACAGCAGCTAGAAGTTCAGTAACCGCATACCAAGAGCATAAGAATGCACTTGTACAATAAAGAGTGAATAAATGACAGCATAAATATTGCCACACGGCCTCATTCAAGGATGGTCATGGTGTGCTTGAGGGTATATCATTCAACCCACACTGTTGTAGTCTATTATGGGTTGTATATGGATTGAATGATTGATTAGTTATAGCTATATTATTTGTATATTTATATTGTTTACTTGTACTGTATATTCATTGTGTACTGTATTGATATTGAATGATTGAACAGGTGCATACTATATAGATTGTGCAATGATGTTGATTGATTCAACAGTTGAATATTGATTGAATATTGATTGATATTGAGTGTTTATTCATTACTGAATGATTGAACAGTTGCATATTGATAGTGTGTTGATGTTGACTGAACAGTTATATATTAATTGTGCATCGATATTGAATTATTGAACAGTTTCATATTAATCATGTATTGATTGAACTGTTCTGTAGTGTGTCACATGTTGCTGTGACACAAATTTGTTGTCATTTTTTAAAGTAGTTTGTCAAAAATTGCATTTAAGTAGAATTGCATTTTATTTCATATTCTATGCAAGGGAAAGTGTCACTTCTTCCATATATTAGACTGTACAGTACAGTAGGTAAAAGAAGTGTCTGTGTTGGGGTCTGATAATGAGCGTTGAAATTAAGATATCGAACATTATCATCTCAGGAGTGTGTTCATGTATTTCATCTGCCTTGTCAATTTTCGTATAGTAAAATGTACACAGATAATTTTATTTAGCTACTGTGTAATACTTTTGCAAGCTGTTGTACCTTTAAAATTATTTTGCTTCCAACTTGCCTACATTTGAGACTGCCAACTTTGTAGCTTTCCACATGTCTTTAGATGTGTGATGGCACTGTTTTTGAGTGGCACATTGAGTGGCACTTACCCAAAACAGATTTTTAACTTCATGTTTGTTAGAGTAAAAATAATGAAATTGTTGACCATCTGTATGACTTTTCAGAGGGTCGTTTTCCTGTTTTTTTTTTAAATCTTATAATGTGCCCAATAGTAGGAGAAGTAGAAACAGGCATATCTGTATCAGTTTTACACTTGATTTTACTTTACACTGTATGTATGGTTGCAGTCAGTGGTATTACTCATTCTTTGTTAACTGTAACAAGCACGACTGAGTATATAGAGAGATAGCTAAACATCTCAACATTTTGTCAAATTGGAAAAACAGGGATAAATAAGAACTGTTGACTGCTGCTGCATGCTATAGACTTGTAAGCTGCTCATTGAAGGGCGACAGAAATGTGGTGATGTATGATTGGTACAGTCTTGGGCAAAAGCACATGAGTTCATAGTTAGTCAGAAGAGACAACTGTGTCTCATTTACTACATTATGAATCTGTGTGCACCATAAGACAGGAGAGATGATAAAACTTTAGGTGGTGAGTGTCTACATCAATATCAGTGTATATTCCTCCCTTCCAACCCTGTTTAACCTCTTACTTATAATAGTATAATTCTTTGATGAGGATTTTCTTCTCATTTAAATCATCTGGCATAAGTCCATTTATTCATTCATATGGATTAATGTCTTGTTTCCTAATGGAAACCCCTTAAGGGCTGGCCATTATTTCCTATGTAACTTAATGTTAATGGGGTAATTGAAATAGTTTGAAGTTGTTGATGTAGACTGTTTCTTTCTGAAGGATAACTCGTATAGTTTTTGTCCATGGCTGTACAGTACTCTACACTAAAGTAGTGGAAGTTTTACAAAGTAACATATAGAGCTGGGTGATTCAAGAAGACGTTCCCTAGTTGAAATAGAGAAACCTAGACAATAAATATTGTATAAAACTCATTGCATGGATAATCAACTAAGATTAATATGGATAGACTGGTATAGTTGACAACATTAATTATAATGAAGTTGCAAAGGTGAAGGTTTCAGCTCATCCTGTTTGGAGATTCATTCCATCGGTGACTGTGCATATGAGTAAAGTTGTTATATTCTATGATAATAATAATACATGTAGTGGAGTTGATAGATGTGTGGGAGATGAAGAGCAAGTACCTGTACCAATTTCACTTTGAGTCAGTTTGTCAGTGCCCAGGTGATAGTGTCTGCAAAGTGTAGCAACTGGTGACTGAAATCTGTGGTTAATTATGACAATAGAACCTTGTACTGATCAAGGCTGTTGAACTATGTGATGGCTTAGAGTAGTGCAGATAGAAAAATAAACAGACTATAAGATTGAAGTGAATATACAGCATTGACTGTATGTTAGATAGATGCTATGTAGCTGTTGTCCCACTCAGCTAAATACAGGACTCGTTAAAACTATTATTCCACTCAGCTATGTACTGTACTCAAAACTGCCTTATAGGGGGGTAAGATGATGTTGGCAAACTGGAGATCATTGATTCCTCCAAAGTGACCAAGAAACAGACTACAGTACCTCAGTAGTGTTGGACTGTTTTGTGATACAGAATGAAGGAATCAGTAACCTCTGTGGTTCCAACAATTTTCTACCTCCTCAACAGAACACTGCAACACAAAGCTCTGCTATTTAATTATAACTCGTATACCCACCGTTTGTGTAGTATAAAATCTTAGTGTTTGTACAGTGGTAATCATGTACAGTTGACTAATAACTTGGTGGTACAGTGGGTGGTACCCTTTTGAAAGATGTGACAAACTATACAGTATCCCAGGAGAAACTGTCATAACTACTTGAAATTATAAACGGGCATTCCCTGCCTAAATTGTAATGGCATGATCAGTTCTCATTGGCTATTAACACTACTATTCATGAAATATTCTTAAATATATTGTACTGTCAGGACATTTGTAAGAAACTAACATCTAGTTCTCTTCTGCATCAGCAAATCTTAAAAATAAATTAAAGATAAATCAAGTTTCATGCACAAGTATACAGTTACCACATTTCATCAAGAACACCAACCTCTGTACCATAGATTTTTGTAAATACCTGTTTATGAGTGAAGAACCCATTGAAGTCGGCAAATACAAGGTTAGTGATTCCACTGACCAATGCCACAAAACAGACACCCAAAGTTTTATAGCCATTGTTATGTGGCACAACATTTAGGAATCATTATCCTCCAGCCTGGCAACAGCATCATGTCCCCAGGAATGTATGTGAGGACTTAGTTACAGGTAAAATATTTGAAAGCAAGATTTGTATCAAAGATATAAAGTAAGGGTACAAGTGAAATGTGAGTGTTGTAAGGATGACATCCCATTATTTAGTAGGTAAAGTGTAAGCAAGTTGGAGTTTACAGATCCATCTCAACAGTGCCTGGAAACAGACAAATGTAGCACATTGTAATTTGTTTTCTTGCAATGTTTGAATGGTTCTGTAGCCCTCACTATGCCCACAACATCTTTCCAATTTACACTCAATGCAGACAAAATCGCCGCACTATAAACATCACAGTGCTCCCATAATATGTCAAGTAGATGAATAACCTCAGAATATTGTATACCTAGTTATCCAAAAACCATAAAACCTTAAGATATTTGGAATATAATCTCATTTGCTTAGGTTTATGTTATTTACATATATTTTTTGTTTATGAAAATATACCTATGTTTACCTACTGTATGATAGAACAATGCAATTTAAGATGTAGTCATGATGTACTATAATCAGTAAACAGCACTGAGACTGTACCAGAGACAATTGAGGTAACTTGGTTCACAATTATGGTCCAGATATTCATTCCATTTGTTCAGAATCCCATTAGTGATAAAGAAGACTTGTGTGCAACTGTACAGCTTGAAGCATTGTAGCAACCTTTTCACTTTTCACCATATTTGTACAGTTGTGAACAAACTATTGAGATATATGACTTTTCAGCTCCTGGTAGATTCTCCTCTGATAAATTCTTTTGATTCTATCATCCAAACTGTTTTAAAAGAGTAAAAAAACACGAGCAAATGAATCCTAGAAATAGAGGGTTATGGGACGCTCAACTCTTTACGTGTGTGGAGAGACTGAAGTGTTAGTCTCTAAATTAAACGGTCACAACTGAACATGAGTGAAATACTGTATGTGCCTGATCACCACCACCACAATCACTTCAGTTTCTATATTTGAGGACTTTGCAGCTGTTTGTAAATTTCCATTGTTGACACTACACTGTATAAGGGGTAAATGGTGTTATGAGACAAAGGGTAGCCAGGCTGTTACAATATCAAGGCTTAATAATGTTGATTGTGGATATATACTGGGAGTTGTAAAAGCAAACTATTTCTACTGTACCACCTTTGCTGTAATTAATCTCCAATGCCATCACTAACACTAGTCACCACCAGGACATTTTCTATAGTTGTGGGCAGTATTTCTTGAACACTAGAAACTGTACCAAACTTGTATGAGATGGGATAGTTAAACAAAACATAGTGGATCAAGTAGTTCAAAGATTCATACATTTAATGTGAAATCTCAGGAGTGGTGAAGAACTACTGTTAGTAGCTGTTCATTAAAACTTGGGAAGCAGGGGCCTCAGACCCTCCCCACCCCACCCCAACTCCTCCTCCCTGTCTCGAGTCATTCCATATTACAGTAGTAGCTATCTCGGGGAGAGAGACAATACCCTTTCAAAAGAATCGGTTAATTCCTCCATAATTCAGTACCTGTTTATCAATTTAATTAGTCTTCCTACGTTCTAATATAATTTTAATGCACTCCATGCAAGGGAGCATGAACTGTCTCATGATTGGAAGTAGTTGTTTTAGCAATTTATCTTTATACAGTGGTTTACTATGTAGTTTACATGCAGACAGTACCACAAACATGGTAAGCCTCATTCTCGGCAGATAAAATGTAAACAACACAGCAGACCATCATATAGGGAGAAAAAGAGTGTGTGAAGTACCATGCTTTAACTCCTCCTATCCGTCCTGCCTGGGCAGAAATCGATTTTTATAACTATACACTGTATTCCATTCACATCACTCTAAATAATGTTGTGTTGAGAGGTATTTAAGTGAAACGGAGCACTACTTAATGTATTGAGTTTAAAAACAAGAAATAGTAGTTTGTTATTGTACTCTTCTTCCATTAGTTATAGCATTGCAGGTACCAAACAATTACCTCTATTTACACAAACAGATTACCTCACACTGGTGTTGAACCCTGGGCCAGTGATTGTGAACCACCGCTGGCCAAGGGATCAATTCTCGGGTGGGGTAACTTGTTCATATTTATTTACATGGCATTGTACATTTATTTGGCACTTTTGACATGGCTATGATGCAGTATAAGGAATCTCATATCTACAGTATACTGTCTTGCAGTAGGTTTTTCTGCAGTTGATAGTACCAACAGCTGATATGATAGACTTAACTGATTAATCAAAGGGATTAGTGTTTTTGTATCCATCAATCAGATGAGTGGTAATGATGTCAACTGTGGATATATATACTGTCAGCTAATGAAAAACAAACTTCAGATACAGGACATATATGTACAGTATTTGTATGAGTTTTCAATATTTCCACATTCCACAAAACTGATGTATTGGAATTGTAATAAGACGGTACAGTACTGTAATCCCTTCCTTAATGTAATATCTCTATCTCTGTCTATCTTTCTTGCTTTCTCTCATTTTCTCTATCTATCTGTCTGTCTGTCTGTCTGAACATGCATTTGTGGTGTGTGTGTGTGTCTCTGTCTGCCTGTTCATTCATTGATTGGAGTGTGTGCATGTAGCTGGTCACACTCCCGCGAGGCCCACCCAGCGTTGTCAACGTTAGCCGAGATATTAACTCCGAAACACTAGTAGTGAACTCTGCTGGCTTGAACCATTCACTGGTGGGAGGGAGAAGTAAGGAGGGATTTGAGGAGGGTAGGGGGGGTGCCTATACAAGAGAGGTGAAAAATGAGTGGAAGCTTTAATAAAAGTACGTAAATACACCTTGTTATCAATTATTTATTTACTGACATTCGTATCAATTATTAACATCATTAAAAATAAGTTTAACATTTTAATATTACTGTATGATGTAACACAAAAACAACTGAGTTAACATTATTGTATACTTTATTCGTATAGAATTCAATGGTTATTATCAAGTACTAAATGCTGAAAAATACTTACACAATAACTGAATAAGAATCATGAATCAGAATGCTCTTTATTATATGAAGCAAATGGGAATACCTTTATATTACACGTGTCAAGTGTTGATACCAATATCACACTTCCACAATATCTACCTAACAGTTTAGAAACGGAGTGTCATATATCAAGGCTCTCATTCTGGTTCATAATTCTTATTCAGTTATTGTGTAAGTATTTCACAACGTTTAGTGCTTGATAATAACCATTGAATACAATACGAATAAAGTATACAATAATGTTACCACGGTTGTTTTTGTGTTACATCATAATATTAAAAAGTTAATCTTACCTTTAATAATATTAATAATTGACACGAATGTCGGTAAATAAATAATTGATAATTGGGTGTATTTTCGTACATTTATTAAAGATTCTACTCATCTCTCATCTGCCCAAGAATAATTTCTCACCTCTTGTATAGGCACCCACCCTACCCTCTTCAAATCCCTCCATACTTCTCCGGTAAGTTCTCCCTTCCACCAGTGAATGGTTCGAGCCAGCAGAGTTCACTACTAGTGTTTCGGGGTTAATATCTCGGCCAACGTTGACAACGCTGGGTGGGCCTCACGGGAATGTGACCAGCTGTACAGTATGTGTTAAGTAATAGTCTCTAAAGGGGCAAAGGCTTGGTTGGTGAATTTGATTCTACCAAGGCCTTCAAATTAATAAGGTACAGTACTGTACCTCTGTATATTTTCATCTGCTTTCTGGCACAATTTGAAGGACTCGGTGATACAAATCCAAAATAGCTTGTGTACTGTGCATCTTAATATCAGCTTATCATTACCCTCAAGTTTAGTTTCTGGATGATAGCAACTGATGTCCTTGAGGGAAAATGGAATGTCTGTCATACTTTGCTGAATGTTGTGAATTGTACAGTCACTTAAGGAGCTACAAATTCCACAAACTGTACCAAGAAAGTTTCCTTCTGTATAGATGCAGTTTTGTAGTATAGCTTGAAGGAATCGGTAGCTTCCTGTTCACTGACATCATCACAGGCCCCTTTTGTTAATCATCTGAGAAGTGCATTTGGTCATATGGTGCAAGAAATGAACAAATCATCTCGATGGAATCTAAACATAATGTTAAGTTGTTATGTTTCTTGGTAGTTTGTTGCTTAGGGCATTATTATTATTATTATTATTATTATTATTATTATTATTATTATTATTATGTTGGCAGTTTGGAGTTTATTAATACCTCCAAACCTTGCCACACAACAGCCTAAACCAGCTAAGCTGGTCACCTGTTTTGTGGCATAGTTTAGTGAAATCAGTAGTTCTGATATTTACAACCATCTACTCCAGGCTACTTTAAATAGCACAAAGGTTGTGTATTCAATGAGACAAAGATGCCTGCAAATCAAGGTCACTAATTCCTCCAAATCTCCTATACTGTAGTAGTAACAGTTAGAAGGAATCAGTAGCCATCAATTCCTCATCATATCCTACTTAACCTGAACAACTGTAAATGCAGAACTTAAATGAGAACTGTACCGTCTACAATAGTTTGAAAGTCGAATTGATGGAGTTAATGAGAATATATACTTATTTATTTATTTTATAAATGAGGAAGTTGCCAGTATACTCTAGTTGTTTCCAGATATATTGTTCCCCAACTGTACACCCCTACTTATTTACTGTAGAATCTCTCTCTCTCTCTCTCTCTCTCTCTCTCTCTCTCTCTCTCTCTCTCTTCTTGAGTTGAAGTTGTTTTTCATGCTTCCAGTCTGATCTCCACCACAGTTATTGGTGTGGAGATTTGCTCAAGTAGATGTTTGTAATGATGACTTTTACTCTTCATCTGTACAATATTCATGTGTTGATAATGTTGATGCTGAGGATAGGTGTGGTTGTGTATGTATGTATGTATATGTGTGTGTGTGTATTTATAGGTATGATCATTAATAGCATATTGTGAGTGTGTGCGCGCGCGTATGTGTGTGTATTCACAATACAGTGTACCCTGCAGCAGAGTAATATATGTTCAGTCAATGTCATTTTATTACTATGTATATTATTATTATTATTTAACAGCACAGCATACTCTTATTATTGTAATCAAGATAGGCATTCAATCTTGTAATGAAAAGGCATACCGAGATGAAATTGTATCTATTAACCCATTAATATATTCCTGTAATTTGGTGTAGTAACATGACACTTGTACAGTCACGAGCTATAGTATGTATACAGGACTTGTTGTTGAAGCTTTAAAACAATCTAAATATTTATGGTAATGTTTGTAGTTCGTGTATTACTGTCTATATTGATTCTATTGGAAGACCTGGATACTCATTATGGCTCGTGACTACTATGCCACAATTGATTGATATTAGGCGCCGCAACAGCGAGGTCATATAACGCCAGAAAAAGGTGATGGAGAGGTGAGACAGCAAGCAGGAAGGAAATAGAAAGAAAAAAGGGACAGTTGAAGTACTATGCCACAAGGGGAGGTGGTGGTTGAGAGGAGGGTTGTCATCATTGAGAGAAAATTTATTCTAAGTTGTGGGGAATTCTGATGATAATAAAACACACACAATGAGGACAATGACATGTTTAATCGTGGGTTACAGAAATAAACAGATCTATATATAAGTTTCAGATGGATGGATATTCATTATTTTATCAATAGTGAGAATGATATTATATTCTCGGTTAATTATAAGTAGCCTACTTATTCCTCCAACTTATATCAAGGAACAGATTTCATTCCTTTATTGCTCGTGTGTTTCGTGGCATAGGTTGAAGGACTTCGTAGCCTCAAATTTCCCAACAATATTTTTCCCCTTCACTACAAAATGTAAACAAAACAAACAAACATACGATGGTGTCCACTATCACAGAACATAACGGTGCTGAAAAAGAACATGTTTTTCCTTGGTAATACAGTTTTCGGTGTTATAGTTAATGAGATGTGTACTGTACATCATTTATTTATTTATTTATTTATTATTTGATTAGACCCTCGAGCCGTTCCTTGCTTATCTTGGTTATCAATAATTCATATAAGCCAAGATTGTCTCATTCATTCATTCATTCATTTTTCGAGTATATATTTTGCATATTCATTCATCCATCCATCCAACGAGGGTTACTTTCGTCCATTCTTCATCCATCCTGCACATCAATTATCTAGCCAAAGTTTCGTTTCCTCCTATAAATAATTAAGGGAATAGTATACTTTTGGCCTTTTGCTACACTAGAGCGTCTTCATTCCTCCAAAATATGTCAGGTAACAGGACCAGATTAATAAAGATCGTGGTGGTTTGTTTCTTGGAATAGTTTAGAGGAATTATACAGTTGCTCCAGATTTACCGAGAATGTATGTACTACCTTCTTAAGGGGATGGTATACTTTTGATAATAGAATGGAGCGCCTTCATTCCTCCAAAGTTTGCCAGGAAACAGACCCACATGAAGAAAAATAATGATATCCTGTTGCCTGGAATAGTTTGGAGGAATTATTTGCTGCAGATTTACCACCCAAAACAATGTGCTATATAAGATACACTCGTAATACGTAATCCCGGACCAGGGACATATGGCAAGCACCACACACACATACCCTGCATTCGAGCTCAGCCTCTATAGGTGTACTGGGTGGGGAAATGAGCAATACCAGGCGATTCGAAGCTTTCTGCTCCTCACACTCTGGTCAGATTTTATGTATCACGAGTGTACGCCCTTAAAAGATTGCTCTCCCTTTCATCCATCTACTCAGTGATGCTGCTGGACAAGTTGAAGTAGACTAATTCAAGTAGACTAATATAAGTAGACAAAATATGTAGAATAAGCTATGAATTATTACGAGTTTCAGATCGTATAAATAACAAGATGTAATATACAGAACTGATTGATTGATACTGAATTATTAGGAGTTTCAGATCATATAAATAAGAAGATATAATATACAGAACTGATTGATTGATACTGGTTGGAAAGAAAACTACTAGATTATCCCTCACTCGTGCTACAGGGTCTTCCAGGCCTAGCGTAGTCTCCCTTTTTTTTTTTCTCTCTCTCTCTCCGAGTCCCTGGGATACATAAATAAATACCCTTGGAAAATATAGATTACAACACGCATAGAGATAGAAGCTAGGCAAATGGATAAATTAAATAAGTATAAAAGTTTCACAGGAGTTTGAAATGAAAGGTTTTTTGTTTTTATTAATTAATGTTGCCTAATTGTATAGATGGTAAGTATTTATGAAAGAGCCGAGTCATCTATATATTCCATCCATTAATATATAACCATTACATCAAAGTTGAGAGATGACTAATGCAACACACAGCATGATCACATAACCTGAATCAAATATAACACACGTGGGATTAATAATTATAATGTATTTGTGTTATGGATATTGTATAATTACCTGAGAGAGATTACACCAGCAGATTACCCAGAAATTTTAGGTCAGTACAATATAATCTAATCTATGTAGTGTGTGTCTGGGGAAAAGGAGGGACTCGAAACAATATGAAAACCTTGAGAGAGAGAGAGAGAGAGAGAGAGAGAGAGAGAGAGAGAGAGAGGAGGGGCTCTAAACAATATGAAAACCTTGAGAGAGAGAGAGAGAGAGAGAGAGAGGCGAGGTGACTACAACTGATTGAGCTGTTTTTTCTTAATTATTATTTTCTTCGAGAGAGAGAGAGAGGCGAGGTGACTACAACTGATTGAGCTGTTTTTTCTTAATTATTATTTTCTTCGAGAGAGAGAGAGAGAGAGAGAGAGAGGCGAGGTGACTACAACTGATTGAGCTGTTTTTTCTTAATTATTATTTTCTTCGAGAGAGAGAGAGAGAGAGAGAGAGAGGCGAGGTGACTACAACTGATTGAGCTGTTTTTTCTTAATTATTATTTTCTTCGAGAGAGAGAGAGAGAGAGAGAGAGAGAGGCGAGGTGACTACAACTGATTGAGCTGTTTTTTCTTAATTATTATTTTCTTTGAGAGAGAGAGAGAGAGAGAGAGAGAGAGAGAGAGAGAGAGAGAGAGAGAGAGAGAGAAGAGGTGACTACAACTGATTGAGCTGTTTTTTCTTAATTATTATTTTCTTCGAGAGAGAGAGAGAGAGAGAGAGAGAGGAGAGTTGACTGTTATTAATTGAGCTGTTTTTTTTCTTATTAATATCTTCGTTGATGTTAATAGTTTACTCTTATCGATTCTTTTATCTGTGTTATCATCGTTATCTAACTAACATACACGTAACGATTTTAGTCAAGAACCTTCAACGTCAGAGTGACTGTCCTTAAATCAATTGTGAGTCGACAGGTGCAGGACATGTTGATTGATTGCACCATTATCAGCTTTATTCATTTTTTAATTAAGGGGAATAATAAACACTTTTGGTACAGTACACTTGCAATCCAGAATTAATCCCTAGCCCACCTGCATGTGTCGAAGCCCGAGATCTGAATTAGCAGGTGGTTTCTGGACGACAGCCCACCCAAAGCCTCCATTATGGTTCGAAATATGTGTGGCCTGGTTTGCATGGGTGGGCTGTCGTCCAGAAACCGCCTGCTTCAGATCTCGGGCTCCGACTCAAGTATAGGTTAGGGATTATGGTGCGCGACTGTACAGTCGGCGGCAGAAGTCTTGCCAGTCGCCTCACCTGCTTCACAGAGACACGCAGTGTTCATGGACTCGAGAAAACGCACATGTTCTACACTTAATACTCTCGAGTCTATGAACATCGCCTGCCTCGGTGAAGCAAGTGAGGCCACAGGAATTTTGCCGCCGCTTGTACATCAAAGTGTCTTTCTACCTTTTTTTTTCTCTCTGTATTTCTTATTTATTTCTTCTTCTTTTTTCCTGATTTCCTTAATTCATATTTATTTATCTTAATTTTTTTTCCTGATAGTGTTTTAGGATATTCCAGTAACTGACTCGCTGTAACTGTGTCTAAATATCCAGTCACTCTCCGTCATACTTTGTCACACTCGGATTATTTGGCACTGTTATTCACTCTGTCACTGTCTGTCTCTCTGTCACTTTCTGTCACACTCACGTTTTGTCATTCTGTCATACTCTGTCACACTGTCACTTTCTTTCACTGTCACTTTCCTTCACACTGTCACTTTCTTTCACAATGTCACTTTGTCACACTACAGTCCATCACAATTTCACTTTCTGTCACACTATTTGTCATCCTGTCACTTTCTGTCACACTGTCACTGTCCATCACAATGTCACTTTCTGTCACACTATTTGTCATCCTGTCACTTTCTGTCACACTGTCAATATATAGCTATGTTGTTGAAAAATCGTTGCTGTCACTATCACCTTCCCTACCACTATCACCATCAAAATAGTCAACCTCACTATCAATATCTTCAACGTGATGGAATACGAGACGGCTACCACTCCCTTCACTATAATATTCACCATCACCTTCACTATCAGAATCATCACTATCACTCCAACCCCCACCACTACCTTCACCATCACCACCACCACCACCATCATCATTATTACTATTCCTTGTATCATCCTTAATACTGTCATCATCATCACTATCATCATCATCATCATCATCACTATTAGGTTTCATTTGTGTTGTCAATAAATTCTTAAAGTCTTTATTTACATCACAAAAATATAATATGATGATGTTATTACTGTACTTGTTTACCGTTATCCCTGTTGTGGCTCCTGTTGTTCCTGTTGTTGGGTCTGTTATCCCTGTTGCTTGGTCTTCTATCTCTCTTACCGTTGTCCCTGTTGTTTCTCCTGTTGATGCTGGCTCTGTTTTCTCTCGTACTGGTGAGTCTGTTGTTTTTTCTGTTAATCTTTTGTCTGTTCCTGTTGAGTCTCTGTTGTGGTTTGTTTGTAGTTGATCTGTTGTTATTCCTGTTGTTGGGTCCGTTACTGTCTCTGTTCTTCCTACTGTTACGTCTGTTTTTCCTTTTCTTACGTCTGTCGAATTCGTTGCTGTTGTTGATGTTATTGTTTTTGTTATTGCGTCCGTTACTGTCCATGTTACTTCTGTTTTCCCTGTTCGTGTTACCGATGCTGATTCTGTTCTTTCTTCTAGCATGTCTATCTGTCCTGTTGTTATTCCTGTTACATTCGTGTTTCCTGTTAACGCACCCATATTCTGTTTTCTTGCACCCGTTGTCCCCGTTTCAGCCTCCGTTGTGTGTTGTATTGTGGTTCTGTTGGGGACCAAAAACAATAATTATATTTTGAAGTAAGATGTTCACATTTAATATAATTTTTTCAATATTCTCACACACACACACACACACACACACACACACACACACACACACACCAAATATCACTACATAATTACTGCATAAATAATCCTTTTCGTCAGTTACTGCAATTAATAGCGCATGAATGAATAAAAAGAAAAAAACAAAACATATTTACTTCAGCCTCACCCTGACAGCCAAGCCAACCACATGATCAAAACAAAATAAAGGTACTGTATATCTCTGACCTGTCATGCACTATACCCACATACATGATTAAGGGGATAGAATACTTTTGGTACATTGGAAGTGCTTCGATTCCTCCAAAAATACAGGACTAGCTGTAATAAATATATACTAGTGTCCTGTTGCTTGGAATATAGTTTAGAACTTTAGAGGAATCAGTTGCTCCAGATTTACCACAGCTATATAGTACCCCAAACAGCAAACAACAAACTCCTACCTACCATCATGCTCCAGTCAGGTCAGGTCAGGTCATGCAGGGGTTAGGTTAAATCAGATCTTACGCTCCCAGGGCAGCCAACAAAGGCGGGTATTGCTTCTTCAACAACAACATCGATCCTTCTTCTTTCCCGTCTTCAATTTTATATGCTTCTTGTGGTCTGTTGTCTTTCGGTGGGTTGTCTGTGGTGGTAATTAAGGTAGTATCTGTATTGGACGTGGTGATTGAGGTTGTTGTTAGAGGAGGAGGTGTGGTGGTTGTGTCATTTAGAGTTGTTGTTGTTGTGGTAGTGGTAGGTTCGGTGGTTGTGTTGGTGAGGTCGTTGCTTGTGGTGTAGTCTGTGATGCTGTTGCTACTGCTGGCGTCGGTAGTGGGTTTGATGGTGGTGGTGGTCTGAAGCCTGTCTATCTGGTTCTCCAAGTCACGGATTCTAGCTTTGTCTGCATGGTGGCATTGAGGGAAGGAGAGGGGTTATAGGAGTAATTGATTGGAAAAAGAAAAAAATAAGTGAGAGGAAGAGTTATATCCTGCCAGAGGTATTATTAGGTATTATTATTATCATTATCATTATTACAGTGGTGGTAGTAGTAGTAGTAGTAGTAGTAGTTTTAGTTTTAGCTTTAGTTTTGTTTTTGCAGTAGTTTTAGTAGTAGAAGTAAGTAGTAGTTTTAGTAGTAGAAGTAGTTTTAGTTTTAGTGATAGTAGTAACTGACACACATACTTGTCAGATCCATAGCTATGACAGCAATTATGAAGCAGAAGAGAGCAAACCCCAAGAAGGCGATGATCCTAATTAATATCTTCTCATCCCTGGACCTGTGACGCCAAGCCATCTTTATCTTGTCGGCACTACAGTAGATGATGTCAGCAGCACAGGCAGTGACGAGGAGAGAAGTAAACACAGGTAAGGTTAGGTAAGTCGCCTGTCTAAATTTGAACATTATATTATTACAGGTATTATTACAGGTATTATATTCGATCTACACCTTTACGTAGGAAATGTTTTTAAGTTCGTCAATTCGTGTTAATAATAATCCGGTGAAATGTATACAGAACACATACCATGTTTTTTTTATTATTATTATTAATGCAGTAATGAAGTAAATTTCCACGTTTCTTAATTATTTGAAGCCAATTAACGAGTACGAACCTAATATTTCCTACTAAAAGTGTGGAGGTCAATGTGTGATCTCATGTCCTATTATATATGCAGAATTCTTTATGGGCTAAAAAAAAACAAAAAAAAAACAATTGTTTTGGCACCAGTGAATGTCGTGACAACTTTAGACAATAATAAACATTGAATTTGCACTGCCAGATATATATAGGCCTATGCTCTACATCTTGGTCATCAAATGTGGTAATAAATGAACAAAAACTATTCAAAATATCACTTTAAAAAATATGGTAGACTTATCATTCACTGAAAAATATTTATATGTGCTAGTGAGCAAATCCGAATCAAGTCTCATACACGTTCACAGGATCCTTAAATGTGTGACTTCCATTCTCGTGTCCTCTTTGACGATACAACAACTTTGAACTCATTAGTGATTACCCCCTTCAGTCTTGAATTTCACTTTCCTCTCACCTCAGCATGACTTACGACAACACTGGACTGGTAGTACAATAATAATTTTCATAAAGGTATAAATATGAAGATGAATAAAGGCCATCTTGGACCTGAAAGACCTTGCAGGACTAGGAGGGAGAAGGTAATTGATTGACAGAGAGAGGCTGGACAGCAATTAAGGGGGAAATTCACTTTTATTTCAATGGAGGGCCTCAATTCCTCCAAAGTATGCCAAGAAACAGCAGGACCAGATGAAAAAAAATAATAATGGTGTTCTGTTGCCTGGAATAGTTTGGAGGAAGTAGTTGCTCCAAATTTACCAACACTGTACTTCCTCCTTAAGCACGAAGGGAACAGAAAGCAGGAATTTAGGATTGACAGTAGAAGAATTATTTTTGAAAGGGGTTGGCACGAAGGAAACAGAAAGCAGGAATTTAGGATTGACAGTAGAAGAATTATTTTTGAAAGGGGTTGGCACGAAGGAAACAGAAAGCAGGAATTTAGGATTGACAGTAGAAGAATTAATTTTGAAAGGGAATAGCTGGGGTACCGAAGGGGCGATAAAACCCTTAATAATTATAATGTATGTTCATGGCCTATACTATACTATATATACGCCTCACCTGGAACCAAACTTGACATGGGTTAGTTAATTAATTACCTTACCTTGATACACTTACTAGCAGCCTCCTAACACGCCGAAGAGACAAACCCACAAACACATAAGTGAGTGTGAGTGAGTCGGAAGAGAAGCAGGTGTGTAGGCTATACCAACCACGAACAAACTGCTTTACTACCGCTGTTACTACTACTACAACTACTACTACTGCTTCTACTCCTGCTGTTATTTCCCCGTTGGTGGCGCTGCTGGTGGTGGTGGTGGTGGTGGTGGTTGTGGTGGGCTAATCAGATTGTCAGGTGGTGATATAGGCATGAACACTCCCCCCTGAAAACAATGAATGACTTTTGATTGTTTCCCGTGCTTGCTAATGTATCCCTCTAATCTCTGTTGTTGTTGTTGTGGTTTTCGGGATGATAGTGTTGGTCGTCGCCTCCTGACACGGGCTTTACACTCGTTTGATTATGTATTATTCTTTCCCTCCCTCTGTCTGTCTGTTGATTGTGTATCTGTGTGTGTGTGTGGTTTTTTTTTTCACTTCTCTCTTGTTAATTGTTTGTGTGTGTGTGTGGTTTTTTTTCACCTTTCTCTTGTTGATTGTTTGTGTGTGTGTGTGTGTGTGGTTTTTTCACCTTTCTCTTCTTGTTGATTGTTTGTGTGTGTGTGTGTGTGTGTGTGAGTTTTTTTTTTTTTTTACTCGTCTATTGTGTTGGTGTTTTTTTTTTCACTCCTCTGTTATGTGTGTGTGTGTGTGTGTTTTATTTCACTCCTTTATTGTGTTGGTGTGTCTTTTTTTCACCCCTCTGTTGTTGTTGTGTGTATGAGTGTGTGTTTCTTTTTTTTCCGTGCGGTTTTGTTATGATGAGTTTGGTCAACACTCAATAATGTCTCTGGAATCTTTCGTCACTCTTTGTTCATTTTTTTTTAAATAATTTGTTTACTTTTCTGTGCTTCGGTGATCACAGACCAATATTTTTTTATATATATAGGCTGGTTTGTTTGTTTGTTTATTTGTTTCCTTACTTTGGCGATCACAGGCACGTCTATAATATTATAACAAGTTGGTTTCCACATATGCTGTTCATTTACTTTGTTTACTTTGCCGTTGGTGTGATAACTTAATTAAGTATTGCTTCTGAGATTCTACAAACACTGCCCCTCATTCCCTTTATTATATCCTTGGCATTGTATCGTGGTCACTCACTCTCTTGGTACCGTTTCTGATTTTCACTATAAACACTACGTAACTTCTCACTCACTCACTCATCTCATCTCATCTCCAGGACAGTTCTTTTTTTAATTGAGATACGTAATTCAGAATTCCACAGACACTGAATTAAAGTCCAGTATAATTAAGGTAGAGATGAGGTTTATTTCACACTTCTATGAGTGTACCACGAACCAATTAAACTTTTAAGGCCGCTCTTCATGACAGCAGGGGAAGTTAAGAAATCCCAAATGAGATACGATGTCCTAAGTTGCTTTGAGAATCCGGCCCCAGCAGGACTTAAGATGTAATGATTTCTCGACGTCTACAAGGAGGGCTACGAGCAGTTGTTAATTCTTTTATCTTGTTTCCCTTAATAAATATGTCACAGAATCCTTCAAGTCACTTTATCAATTAATTCTTGTACGATATAAAAACGGTGGAAGGCGATAATCCGTCACAAGAAACTACAAAAATATGTATTGACCTTGGAAGAATATGCCTTAAAATGTTAAATGCATTCCAAGCCGAGTTGACGTTAATTGTAGCCAATGAATCCTGTGTTCTTGTTGGCAATGTTGTGGTGGTGTGTTGTTGTCACTGATATTGTATTATCGCTGGCTGAGGTGGTGGTGTCACTGGGGCGGTGTTGTCACTGGCTGGGTTGGGGTGGTGTGGTGTTGTCACTGGTGTACGTATTGGTATGTTATCCTCTCTTTTCAAGGTGCCAACCCCTGGATAATGACACATAGTAAGTCACCACCAGCTGCTTACTGATATACGGTACACACTACACAGCTTAACAGTTACGGATAACACACTGAGGGGATGGTGTGTGTGTGTGTGTGTGTAACTGATAACAGGTGCGTCGTGTCGTGTCATGAGAGTGTTGACTTAATATTTTAATAGGATCTCTCTCTCTCTCTCTCTTCATGTCAGTACTATTATATTTTATACGAATCTAAAAGGTGACACATTACCAAAGTGTTGGGAGTAGGTCATAAATTCCATAAGTTCTGTACCTATGAAGAGGAAAGAAATTGCTCGAGAAGCGTTCACACATCACGTTCTTCCATACATATTTTACTGCCAGGTGGGTACGGAACTTGATATGACGCACGTGTGAGTCACTAGTGAATCAGAGGACAGTCCACGTACAGTACAGCATGCAGCAGAATTATTACTCACGATAAGAGGGAATGTGAGAGAGGTGAGGATACAGCAGGAGGAATTAAGGCAGCAGGACACACAACATCCTTGATCCCCTTATCCTTCACACTGCACGGACAGACCATGGAGGTATAATATAAAGGAGGGGGCATGACGTCACAAAAGTGAAGCCAACTCGTTATTGGTCTGCTGTCTCCCCTACCAACCCCATTGACTCAAAACAAACATCAGCTGATCACGTCGGACCATCAACTTCACCAAGTACCTGCAACATTCCTTGCCATTTTTTGTAATAATGCCGGCGTGTTTAGCATATGGGTGTACCCAGAGAGGTAAGAGTCTTTCTACTACATTTCATAGGTATGTTAAGAAAGTCATACAGAAAAATATACGACAGAAATGGACAAATCAACGAAGTGAAATTCATCACCTGCCTCGCACACCGTGACACGTACCCATGTCCTGTAGAATATTAATACTGTACACACAAAAACTGCAAAGCCAAGGCTATTATAGAGTTGTGATATTAACTGTTATTGTATAACCTCACGTATATATGGCACTGACTGGGTTATAAGAGATAAACTGGCTCCATGGGGTGACCTACTTGTGCCCAAGTTAGGGTTGGCTGTAGGATAACTCGAGTGTTGAGAGATTGTATTATGAATGTTTTTAGGATATTTCATAATGTTTTAAAGATATTTAATTTATAATTGTGTTTACTATGTAGACTATTTGGTTCTTGAGAATTTAGGTCTAAGTTATACTACCGTAGTCTAAGTTAAGCCAATGTGCCAAAAGAGTTTTTATAATTGTGAAATTACGGCCTGGGATTGATGAGTAAAATTAATGTATTTGTGTGAATCAGAGTGAACTGGAACTGAGTAAGTGATGACACACTTTATGCAGTAACATCCATGCAGCCATCATGGTCAGATTCCATGTGGCTTATAAGTGGTAAAATGTGTTTGATACAAGACACTACACCTGAGTGTGAACTCTATTACATGACAGTTCTGGGTGTTACACTACACATCTCTTCACCATAATATACACATCTTCCCTACACATCACATATCCAGTACCCTATACACATCTTCACTACACACACATCTCCATTACCTTATACACATCATCACAACACACCACACCTTCACTACACATCACACATCTACACTATACACATCATCACAACACACCACACCTTCACTACACTATGTTAATCTTCACTACCCTATACATATCTTCACTACATCATACACATCTTCACTACACTATGTAGGTTACATGTTCACTGCACATTACACATCTTCACAGCACACCACACATCTTCACTACACTAACACATCTTCACTTTAGTATACACATCTTACTGTATGTAATCATATTTATATATTGTACTTAGAGTGACATAAGGCCTTTTATATATGGAACAAATTCAAGTCTCTTTCTGGCTCTAATTATAGTTAATATGAGAAAATCAGAGCATAATTATAATGGGTTTATAGCGGCCGGGGCAATGTTTTGAGCTCCACCCCTGCTGGCTTCACTTTTTTTAGTGTACAGGACGAGCGGCTCATGCCTCCTCCTCTATATTATACCTCCATGGGACAGACTGATCATAATAATATCCCTAAGGTTAATTCACATGTGTCTGTTTCACCTTTCAACACATGCACACCCTCTCTTCCGTCATCCTAGTTCTTGTCAAATATTGAATTACCGGTTTGCTTTGCTAATAATTTAATGAGGGTATAGACATGGAAATAATGGTGTTTCGATGATGGTTCTTTAATATCACTGTTGTTCTTGTCAAATCTGTACTAAATTGTGATGGAACAGAGATGACAAGTCACTGCTTATCCATTGCAATTCCTAACCTCCAATTCTTTCTGTCTTCACTGTCGGTTTATTAAAACCTCGATTCTTGTGGGGTTTTCGGCTAATTTGTCACTATCTGCAGGTCATCTTATTGTAAACAGAACTTCGTTTTTTTATTGTTCATATCTATAAGTTCTATGCATAACAATGGTTTCCCTAGTTGTCATGCATTTTCCTTTGTACTGTGCATGTGAAATGAGGAAATAAATATATAAGTATACAGAAAACACGTTGCTTGGTAATTATTGGTTAGTCTATAATATTAACTCCAAGGGATCCCCAGCAGAAGCAGTAATAAGGTGCAGACAGGACATCAGCAGCAGCTCCGCCGGTCCAGGTTTGGAACAAGATTAGCAGGTTTGGGTTCACACGATGTTGGGGGTGGGGTAGGGGGGAACCTTTTATTATTACTCACGCTAGTCTCGGTCTTATCCTAACGTCACTATCATCATCATCATCTTCATTTCGATGTTATTAATTAATTATTTGTCATATTCTCGGGTGTTCAAATAATCTGTCACACATTAAAATAATAACTGTATCTATATTCACAAGTGGCATCCATTCCATACTAAAGGTGAAATTATATCATAGCCGACATCATTAAGAAGGGCCGAGATTGGGAAGTAAATAATAATAATAATAATAATAATGAGAAGGGGCCGTTGAAAAGGCTATCTATCGACACCCACCATCACATATCTCATAAATACGAGCCTAAAATACATCAACAATTTGGTACCCATTACCTCAAATTATTATTGTAAATATATTGATGAACATAAATTTTACCTCAGTTCATTTCCAGAGGCATTATAACTTAAAATCTTATTAGTTATCGTAAAATCTCAACCCATGAATTATTTAGGTTTGTACTGCTGTGTGTTTTGGTAAGGTTAATCGTTCACTGATCGCCAAATTTTTTTTGTAATCTTCTTTTTATCTATTATCAGAGGTGGTGGGTAATGATTCCAAACAGTGATATTGACCGTAACTAGTTGTGTGTTATTATTATGTATTGTTCAGTTATAAAGAAATATAAAAAGTGTATTAATAATGGACTAAATGATGTTATAATGTATCGTTCACTTTTAAAGAAAGATAAAAAAGTGTATTAATTGTTGACGAAATGATATTATGTATTTGTTCACTTATAAAGAAAGATAATAATGATGTTAAGATGCATCGTTGAGTTATAAAGAAAGATAGAATGACATTATAATGAATTATTCACTTATAAAGAAGGATAAAATTATGTTGAATGCATCGTCTAGTTATAAAGAAAGATAAATAGTGTATTAATAATTGACTAGATGTTATTTGTGTGGTGTTTGTAGTATGTATGTACTTCTGAAATACGGTAATGTGCACAAGAAATGACACTTGTACACTAATGTTGGAAATATGACAAATTTATTAAGCGTATAAGTTAGGGTTTATTTTATATTCGTGAGGCCGTTGTTCCTGGGTATGTTGTTGTAAATGTTATTCCCGGTAAATGTCTTGGTAATGTTGGAAGTATGGCCAATTTATTAAACATATAGGGTTTATTTTATATGTTTGTAACTGTTATTCCTGGTAAATTAACTGAGGTAGTGTATGGATGTATGTATGTTTGGTTTGGGTGGCACCATAGAACTATTCTGAATGGTTACTTCGGTAAATATATACAAACGGACATTATACCTTCACCTCAAGTTGACCCAATATTTTTTGCTGTGATTTGGATGATTCTTGCCTTCACACTCATTGGAAATTATATATACTTTTTTCCCCCTCCAATTCCCCTAACGTACTCTCTATTAGTATGGTGAATTAGTATAGGCTTCTGATACACTCCAAGTCTAGTTATGCATTCTCATTTAACCCTAATATACATGTTTACAGGTAACCATCAAAAGGGGAACAATAACAGACCTGCAGAAGCATCGTAGGCTGCATGACATAGGACTGGGAATGTAGGTGAAAAGGTAAAGTACAGTAGCAAGTCTGATTAAAGTTAATTTCCACTTTCAGCTCTTTTACTATCCCTCTATGTGTCTTGTTCTGTCAAGGAGTAATCTGTTGTCAGCATATTGGAAGGAACTAAATCTACCAGACTACTGTATGCTACAAATCAGATCACTCTTTCATATGAGAGGTAATTTGTTTTCTGGTATATATAGTTTAGGGGAATTTGTGACCTTCCAAAGATGCTGACAACAGGTTATATCCAAAATGCCTGTTGGGCTATTCCTTCTCTCTGTCTATTTATCTGACAGTGTATGAGCTTAGCTATTATATATATCTCATTTTAATATCTTTTCAAACATAAACAGGGAAGGTTAAGTGATTTTTTGACAAGGGCAAATTATGCAGTACCATACAGTAAGCTCTCAATCCATTGCTCGTAATTCGATTAGCCTAGTTGTAATTACACATATGTTGTCTCTGGTATTAGACAGGTTTCTAGGCCCCTTAGGTAGAAGTTATTCCCTGCTTCCCCCTCCTCTTCCTCATTAAAGGGGATAAGATATTGACTGCAAATTGGAAGTATTTGATTCTTCCAACTTTGTGACGAGACAGGGAACCTAATTGTAGGTTTGTGGCAGAGTTTGTTTAGGGAAGCAGTAACCTCCAGTTTGGCAATAATATCTTACCCCCTCAGGTTATTTCAGTTTCTCTGTTGTTAGTTTGTTTGTATCTTAATAAATACCATAGAATGTAATAGTTGCTAAAGAAATGCATATCGTGTCCATGGCTTCATCCCAGCCTCTCTCTCTATTGGGTCCCCAGTGAACCCAGATGCAGGTATTCTGGTATAGTTTTCTGCAGAGCAATGTTTTGATATTGTCAGAGTATCTGTCTTCCACGTCAAATATCTCGGATAACATACCGGTAGAGGAAAAACAAAACTGCAGAAATCTGTACTGAACCAGCTCACCCCCTCTCCTGACCCTAGTTCATAGTGTTAGCAGTCATTCGCCTTTTCCAGATTGATGAATGCAACAAAATATTTTCCTCCCCTTGCAAGGTGCTTATTGGTAGACATTTTTGTAGCTAATTTTTTACCAAGGAATTCTTTACTCATTCTAAATCCTCTATGGTCATCACTTTTTCTCTCTAGTTTTTCAAATCACCCTTCCCATCAGTATTCATCCATACAGTTTTCCCTTTTTTATGAATTCCTTACTCATCCCTTAGCATTTCTTTTCCTACTTTATACATTTCTTTCTTTCACTTCTTATTGTATTTAATATTTCCCACTTCACTCTACATTTTTATCACTTTGTTATACAGGTTTCTACTTCATGCATCACTCCATGATTCTAACCACTCGCCTATTATGTCTCGATCATATCCTTACCAATAAATTTTACACACAGGATCCCATGCAAACCTCAGAATACAGTCCCCTAGAACAAGTATTCAACCCTGTGGTTTTAGTACAAGTACTAATTTCAGTGAATAAAAAGCCAAGATACCAGTATGCTTGAAACAAAAGATAGGTTCGTGGGTGAACAAACTTGTCATGTATTTCTCCTGGTGTTCCAGGGAGTAACTTGGTGAAGAGATCTATATATAGTACATCTTTGGTGGATTGGACTACCATCAGTTGTTTCACCTGCTCCACCCAAGATAATGACTTGTAGCTGTACAGTTTCAGTACCTAAAATTACTTGGTGAAGAAGGCTTTATGCAACAGAGATTGTGGGATTGTAGATTAATGGTTCTTATATCAAGCCAACAGATCCACCAGTCATATTAATAGTTTTGTAAAGCCAGCCTTTACCAATTAATATGAAGAACTATGAGTACATGATCCTGGATGGACCATCAGGTATGATGGCAGAAAACTTATAGGTGTGAGCAGCATCTTGTATACAATAGGAGGGGCAGCAGCAGCCGTGTGCATGACTTCTCCTGCCTGCCCAACAACATCTCCATTGCAGTAAACCTTCATTATATGTTATGGGTGTGAGATGTACTATGAGTAATAAATCTGTTTTAAAGAGGTTTTAATAAATATGGAAAATGTAAGGTTCAAGATGAAATGTCACCCTATGTATATACTGATGAAGGTACTGTGTATGATTATTGAGCATGTATGAGTGAACCTGGATATAGAAGCTGTGTATCATGGGTGTTATTGTATATAGAAAACACTGACTGACCACAGTGTCGTGTCCCCCATGGCAGGCGTTGGGGCAAGTGATAACACGTGGTAAAAGCATCAGAGTGGAGGTGTACCAGAGGGACACCCTGCAGCAGGCAGTGGTGGCGGCGACCGCTGCTCCCTGCCCGGCGCCGGGAGTGAGTGTGTCGCTTGTGGTGTCATGTCGTGCTTTGATTGTCCGTGCGCTTGTTCCCGCCTGGCCGTGTCACCTGATGTGTGTGTAGACGCACATGATCATCATCATCTCCCTCACTCCGACGCAGCCTACCAGCCTCTCGTAAGCCTCCTCCCTCCATCAACAGTCCCCTCATTTCTAACCAACCAATCAACCAACCAGCCCCACTCATACTGCATAGACAAACATAATTTGAGAAAGATCCTTTATTGACAAAATTTCACCCTTGCTTGTGTAGGAACAGTGAAATATTGTTCTTAAAAGATTTGTTGTTATTACAAGATTCATGTAATTCAATCATCTTTGTATCCTACTTGACAACTCACTCATACTGTTTATGTCTTGCTAATGTCTGTCTTGTTCTGTGCCTCCCATTTTCTCCTGTGTGTGTCTCTGTCTGTGTGGCCTGCTTTAGGCTGCTTGCCTTCTGTCACATCCTGGTTGTGTTCTCTTGCCACACTCCCTCTCTGCCTCTCATTCACACTGCCTACCTCTTCCAAGATTCAGTGCTTCTGTCACTGCCATCCTTATTATCCTATCACCATGTCATTTCCTCAGCTCCACCACATTCCCAGCCAATGTCACTTTCATATATACCCCTTTACCATGCCCCTTCTATACCCCACTCAGCCAGTATTTTATTTTGAATTTCAGAATACATGTATTTACAACTGACCTGAAAGTAACCTTTTGAACAAGTATAGTACATATAGCCAATAGATGTAACAACTCCCTCACCATATTTCTTAGGTATTTTAGTAGATGCAAATCAAGAAAAATTGTATCAAGCATTTTATTACTAAGTAATTTTCTATATGTAAACACTGTAGGTAAGGTTATTCCATATTCTTTGGAAAGGAAATAGTGTTATCGCTTTGCTATAAGTATAGAAATTGTATCTATAATTTCTGCACCACACAGTAATACAACTATAGATACTGTGAAGAAAAACACATTCACTTTCATAAGAGGTTTGTTTTTACCTGATAGTATTTGGATTTTACTCTGAACACAGCCAGATTATTTTTCTTGTCAGAAGAAAGCACAATTGATGTCCTGAGGTTAAAAGCTATTTTATTTCTCTGATACAGTCACCTGCATACTTCTTAGATAATATGCTTGGTATAACACTAGATGATATGTCATAAAAGTCCTTGATATACAGGAGTTAATGGCTTGGCTGGCTGGTGAAAATTCATGTGAAGATCACTATGATGAACACTAGAAATGTGTGTGCTTCAGATCCAATTTATTGTAGCCTGAATGAAACACCACTAGCAGAGCATTAACCCCTGCAAATCAGAGAAAAACTTTTATTTTTTGTAGAAGCACTTTTGTGTGATGGCAGTAAGCACAGATTTTGCACCAAAATTGTACTGCTTTTTTGCTTTATTGCATGTTGGGAGTTTGCCTGGCACAAGCAGTCACCATTAAATATGATTGCTGAAATGGAAACTACTGATTGCTCCAAAGTTTGCAACAGAGCAGACTGTCAGTACTTAGGTGGCCTGTTTTTTGGCACAGGATGAAGGAATCAGCAAGGTTCAGACTAACAACAGCATCATACCTCCTATATTCCTCATGCTTCATTTTCACTTTCTGTGTTGTCTATAAATGCATGTATATATTTTTTTAAGTATGGAAATGTATAAAAAGTTATATATTACCCCAGAGCATGATATAGATGTTTCATCCATTATCACATTCTTTCAAGAAATATTAAGCTCTGATACCATTTTCAGCTACTGTATAGTCATGTTGAAAATTCCTGCCACCTCTTGTGTGAGATTTAATAGTGAAATCTGAGATTATTGTGTATTAAGCAAAATCATCTTTTCTGTCGTCAAAGTAAAAGTAAAGTACATCTTCTGTGGGAGATATTTTAATGCATGAATTTTTATGCTTGTGTTAATTGCAACCATTTGTTGCCGATTAACAATTTTGCCAAGTTCTGAGAAACATTTCTGTCACCTCCTTTTTTGTGTTTCCAGCCTCATGAGAGTCTGGACCCAGTATGCTATAAATAATTGTTCTTTCTCTTTCCTGAGTAGCTTAGAGGTTTTGAAGTCCCTTATTCCATTTTTTTAGACATCCGAATACTCTGCTGTATTATCAGCTAACCTGAGAGTGACCCTTCTTACAGGTATACAGATACTTAAGATTATCTCTGGCTGTCTTCTCTTCGTATGAAAAAAATCTAATGTTATGCCTCTGTTGCTTTGATGTCCCTTTGAACCCAAGTAGTCCACTATCCCGTTCATGTTTTCTATCCAACCTATCAGTCAATCGTACAATCAGTCATTCAGTCAGTAATAACTCAATCAGTCAACAAGCCAGTCATTAATGTCTTAGGTACCTCGTACCGTCGCCCCCAGAGCCGGGTCCAGTCGGAGAGTGTGGCCCTGGAGTCTCGCACGTCCGGGATGGTGCCTCTCGAAGGGACCCGGAGCGATGACTACGAGGTATGGAGTCCCCTGGCAACGGTGTGTGGCGACCGCGGTACAGTCTGGATGGCACGGCACAAACCCTCAGAATCCCACGTGGCCCTCAAGATATACGAGCTGGACAAATGCGAGGACGAGTTTGAGCTCATCCAAGTATGACAAGTGTGGGGTCATATGCATGCAGTACTTTAAATTCTCATTATATATTGGGATTTTGGCATTTTGTGATGAATCTGTGTAAAATGGTCTTGACACATTGCATTTGAGAATTAATGATATACAGTAAACCTCCAATGGCAAATAATAAAAACTTTAGGAGTAAGATAGGCCTACAACAGTAAAGCTATCTTGATTCAAGTACAATGGTTCATGCATTGCATTATATATTGTCTGTAATGCCAATAATTGTGTTTGAAAGTATTACATAAAATTATGTCTTGCTACATAACATTACCCTTGCCACTGATGCAGGATGAGGTGAGACTGGTACGACAGCTGCGACACCCCAACATCATGCGATACCTTGCCTCCTTCACCACGGGACAGCAGTTATGGGTGGTCATGCCACTACTGGGCTTCACCTCTGCATCCCGCCTGGTGGCCACAAACTTCTCCGATGGGCTGCCTGAACCTGCACTAGCCCTTGTGGTAAAGGATGCACTGCAGGGTCTGTCATACCTCCACTCCAGACGTATTGTACACAGGTGTGTCTCCTCTGCCCAAGTGTACTTTATCAATTATGCTATATAGTGGTTGCTGTGTGTTAAGTTTCTCCCTACTCTACTTAAGCATGCTGCTTCAGTTCATGTGTATTATTCCCTTCTTTCATTAAACTTTTATGATAGTACAGCAACAAGCCGTTAACAAATGAGATATAAGTTTGCCAATAGAGTACTTTAGAGCATAAAATTAAGCCACCATTCAGAAAGAATCCTGTAGCTGACCAATGAACTAGAAATTATAGATTGTGTTTTTATTTGTGTTTAGAGCGGTGCGTGGGAGCCACATCCTGATTGATAGCACAGGAAAGGTGGTGTTGAGTGGTCTTCGGCACAGCACCTGCATCCTTGACACTCACCGCTGGAAGAGAACCATCCATCGCTATCCTCCCGAGGCTCGTTGCAACCTCAACTGGGCCAGTCCTGAACTACTCGCTCAGGTGGGGGACTTTTTACTGATTTGGGCTCCAGAAATGCACATGTGATGTCTGTTATATTTGCTTCACTGTTTCAGTCAATACACATTTCATGGTCATCATATTTATTGCTTTATTTTAACACTTTCAGCTCAGAACATAAACACTCTTTCATAAAACTTCCTCCTCTGAGTGTATTACCTACATGTAATGTGTTGTTTTATGAGATGATTAATTCTATAGATTTTGAACATATTTCTGTCCAACAAGAAAACAAGAAAATTGGTGTAAGCCATTAGCCTTTATTTCTGGTTTAGAAGTAACTCAGCCCTTACCCTTCATTCTCTGACTCTATACAGGACCTGGAAGGATATTGTGAGAAGAGTGACATTTACAGTTTGGGGATAACAATGTGTGAGCTGGGCAATGGTGAGGTGCCTTACCGAGGTATACCCACCACGCTGCTGCTGCTGGAAAAACTGGAGAACCGGGTACCCTTCCTTTTCGATGCTTCAACCTACCCACAGATATCGGAGAATGGGCAAGGTGGGTGGCATTCTAGTATGATGGGTCAAGATTTTATCTGCTCTAATTATAGGAATTAAAAAATATTGTTGGCAGTAATTTATATAGTTCGATATATAGATCTGATGTAAGTTAAAGCTCTATGTTCAGTCATATTTTGCATTGGACAGGGTTGGCAACAGACTCTGGTGTGGGCGGCAGTGTTGGAGATAACCTGACGAGCCTGGCAGTGACTCAGAGACTCTTCAGTCCTGCTGCCCATGACTTTGTGTCACAATCCCTATGTGGCTCTCCCCACCACCGTCCCTCTGCCGAACGCCTTCTCAACCATCCCTTCATCAAACAGACCAGACGCATCCACACCCCACTACCCGTCCTCCTCCACCCAGTTGTCCCGTTAACAGAGACCACTGAAGTTGGTAGGTTTTGATGAAATGGCTGTCCTACATGATCACTGATGCACTAGGGATATAGTTTTATAATAATCTCTACCAGGACTTTATTATTTTTTGGTATTGTTTGCTAGTGACCAGTAAAGTTGGGTCACAGATGGTGGTGGTGATGGGATAATATTGATGACAGCTAACATTTTCCTGCAGGTGAGATCATCCCAGACCTACTGGAACGAACACTAGAGCAGACAACACTAAACGATGACGTCAACTGGGAGTTCTAGTCGACTTTATCACAGCATACAGTGTCGTGCCATACTCCGGTCAGTCCAGCCATCTAAACAATTCCTCTCTCTCCCTTGACTTAAGCTCTACATCTGTCTCGTGTAGTAGATATAATACACCCTCTTCCATGCCCACCACTCACCCTGTGCTCCTGCATCTAAGGATACAGACTGTAAGATAAGGGTGTGCCAAGATGCAGAGGTTGATGTTGATAGTGAATCTTGGGCAGTGAATGGACTGGACAAGAGACTACTATGTGTTTTTCTCTTTTCGATTTCAACTGATCACACTATTTTCTTACACCCAGCATGTTGGAACTTAGCAATGCTGTTTTTTTACATATACAATATACTAATTTTTAAACCTAACACAACCTAACTTAGCCATAGTATTCCCCTACTCATACTCTTTCCTTACACCTAGCACCCATCCCTCTACTCTATCTGTTCCCTTGTCTTTCATCCCACATGTGACACATTCTTTTCCTACACAGTTTGTAATGAGACAGTGCAACAGTGGAGATCAAATACCTCATTACATAATCAATGAACTAATATTATTTAGGTACCAAAGGGTTACCTAAACCTGAGATCATAAGTGAACGTGAATTTTTGGTATCAACCAGCACACCTTTATACGTGTAACTCTGTAAGGGTATCAGAACAATGTTTGGTATTGAAGTTTCATATTTCAGACTCCTGCATGGTCAATTCATGTGCTTGAAATGGTGGTAAATACATTCGTGGAATAATGTCAAAACTATGTCATCAAATTTTTCTTCTGTTCCCTGTATGTAACTTGGCCCATTATCCATGCCTCTTCATCAGATTTGCCCCATAAACCCTGTTGTGTCTGTAGTTATCTTGATCTATCAGTCCCACCCCTCTTCTAGCAAAGCACACATGTTTTAATAATCAATCGGCTAGAAGAAGCTAGGGCTTATGGATGAAGTTAGAGGATGGGGCCAATTAGCTGCAGTGACAGGGCTTATGTGCCAAGTTAGTGTGGAATAATTATATGGTAGTTTAATGTGTGGACAACCACTGTATATAATAGGTCAATATTATACAGTATTTCTTTTACACAAGTGTTAATATTTATTTTGAGTTAACATCCTTGTCTTTTACGGATTTCTGTGTCAGGAAAATTCTTGTTGTCCAAACTGTCAAGAAAAATATTTTTAGCTCTTGTTGTTGTTATGTTGTTCTGTAGACAATGATCTGGACTGGTATTCATAAAGCATCTTACTTCTTAAACAACGGGTGATGAGTTATTGTTTCTCTGACTAACAAGAAGCAATGCTGTGTGTCACGAGGACGCTCCCATGGTACACAGGTAGAAGGCTACAGTTTTCAATTACTGTACCGTCATCCTTTTCCAATAACTGATGTCTTGTACGGTAGACTTGGACTAATGCCAGGTACGGTAAAGCGTCATAAGAGAAGCCTTGTTATTTAGAGGTTAAGGCATTTCTTAATCAGTGCCTTATATCAATTGTACTTTGTTAAAACAAGTATATACAGCACCTAGTCAACTTTCCACAGATGTTGCATACAGTACAGTACAAGCAAAATGGGCTTTTTAATGAGGACGTTAGTTTCTATATTTACTGCGTCCATGTCAGTCCATTGTTTAGCAGACCTAAAAGATTCTAAGGTCTTTTATGAATACCAGGTCTGCAGTGAGGCCAGGATCCATGTCTTAACTTGCCAGAATTTTTTTAATAATTAGCATCTGTTCTCTGGGATATGTAGCAGAGAAATATATATATATATATGTGAGTTTTCATATACCCCGAGTCTTGTTTACTTCCTTTTAACATTAAGCTTAATTGTTTTCTAACCTGTTTTGATGCAGACAGGGTGACAGATTTAGGTATAGTTATGGATCAGAGTTTCTATTACACCCACCCACCACTTAACTTAAAAAAAAAAAAAAAAAATGTGGGCTTGAACATAGGAGTGAATCTGATACTTTTTTTTTTTTTTTTTTTCTAAAATAATATTGTGGAGAGCCATCGGGACCGGTAACTGTACCAAATGTTTGCTTTGTGTGTGTAATGATTTTATGTGAAACCAAAGTAAGTATTAAGCTTAATTCACTGAGCCAGTAATAACTTAATACATTCTCATTGTAGCCCGTTACTTTCACACCATGCATAGGCTACATATTATACCTCATCTTTTTCTTGGCAACAATCTTCAGGATAGAAAAGAAATTAATGTAAACACTACTACAGCTTTTAAGCAAATCGAACTGAGAAGTAATAAATAAATACCGGTATATGATTTCACAAGACTTAGCTTACAATAAGTACATATAACTGTACCCTATGGGTTTCACGATCATATTATTTTATTGACCAAGTTGTAACCGAATAATGGTGGTAGTGGAATAAAGTATTGTAGATCAACCCATAAAGCGAATATTGGTGTTGACAAGTGCTGGGTTGGTGTAGGCATTGCACAGCTTCACCACTTGGTCTATGTTGTGTCCCTGTCTAGCCTGATGCAATGCCAACAGCAGACGTAGTAGGTCCCGCCGTGAGGGTGAACACATGAGGTGCTTCCCTTGTTGCCTACATGAACAGGAAGAAAGATAAGGTCAGTCACTCACAGCTTATCCAGCAGACATATTACACCATGCACATTTCAGGTTAATGTTTATAAAAGATTATCTTGCGTATAATACTCCGTAAGCATGCCCATACATTTAATGCATCATATGTGACAAAGTGGAAAATTCCCTGCCAGATTTTATGGTGTGGGATAGGGGGATTTCTGCTTCGTCACATTATGGGCTACTGATGTGTGGTTCCGGAAGTAAACTACAAAAATAACTTGAAATTTTTTAAGCGTTTGGCGTCGCTGTACAGTACAGTATAGTGAATTTCTGTTATTGTGAACATTGTCAAGTAAGAAATACAGCCTACCGGTAATGTTTACCCAGACACTTTGCTTTGACTTGGTAGGCAGCCTGGGACCTTGCTTTCACTTCCTTAGATGAAGCTGAATATACAGTATGTTACAATGTGAGGTGAAATTTAAACTTTCCGAGTTTCCGTGTCAGACTGGCTCGGTAACCAACTCTATTAAAAGAAAAAAAAAGTTTACGCCACTCTTGTCCAGTATCAGTTAATTAACGTAATATTTTATTTTGGTTGATGGTAAATAGCCACAGCCGATATATAATTAAAGACTAATTACATGAAAACTTTTTAGGAGCAAAGATGGAGAAGCACGAAAGCGAATCTAGCGAGATGAGACTAACGTGAAGAGAAATGAGTAAGCTAAAGAACACACACACACATTGAGTCAAGGCCCAAGGGCTGCCCAGTGGATTTACCTAATATCCTGTTTATTCGTTCGTAAAGGAAAAGTTGCTATTTCTTTAATTATTAAGTCTTGCCGGCACTTTAAATTCCGCCTAGTTCTAATTATATAGCTTCAAGTGTTCAACAACTTTTACTGCATACTCTGAGTGAATTAGCTGACTATTACTTCTTATTCACCGTATGAAGGATTACATTTATATTATACAACATATACAATAATATATATTTATGTTCAGTATCAGACTCAGTGTGACCTTCGATCGTCACTTCCGGAGTTTCAAGTCTTGCTGTAACTGACACTTCCTGAGCAGTAAGACTGGTTAGTTTCCTGCTTTCCGTCCACAGAACTCTTATTGATATTTTTCCATTTATTGGTGTTTATTGGACTGCGAGCCTTGGGTACCTTTGAATAACACGTACTGGTCATTTAAGTCATCAGCCTTTTTGGTGTTTATTGAAAGAAATACGGTTTTGTAGCGGTGTTGCCAGATCCGGCTAGGTCCCAGTATTTTGCCCCGGTCATATCCTGTGTACTTTACCACGGTTATTTCCCGGTAGTTTGCCCAGGTTAGGTCCCGGTAGTCTGCTGTGGTCTAGGTTAGGTACTTAGGTAAGGTCAGGCATATTTCAAAATACCCCATTTGAATATGCCCAATAAGTGGGTAATGAAGGTAGAAAACCCGTACGCAATAACGGTAATTCTTTCAATATTTACCGCATTGTTTCCCATTCTCATATTATAACTACGGAAATTACATCATATATGCATGCCTGTGTCTAGTTGGATTATTCTTTTTTCTCCTTTTTACTTGGGGAAGTAGTGTTGGTAAATCTGGAGCAAATGATTCCTGCAAACTATTCCAAGCAACAAGTCGCCATTATTTTTGTTCATTTGGTCCTGTTTCCTGGCATACTTTGGAGGAATCAAGGAACTCCAAAGTAACAAAAGTGAAATACTCCTTTAACCCCTTTGAATCCACATAGACACACGTACAGTACCTCTCTATTTCTAAAACAATTATATCTTAACTTTTCATATCCATTACGAGCTTGCATCTTCCACTACTTGTACTTTATTTACGAACCAATACTGTAAGCTTTTTAACGGTGATATTTACTCGTACCCGTGTTGTCCAACTAGAGATATTTATCATAATCATTATTATGAATGGAGTGAATAATGGGGATATTGTCTTTTTGGTAAATTGGAGGGCTACAAATTATGCCAGGCAGACGACCTTATAATAATGTTACTAATATGGGAGCTGCTGTTTCGTGGCATAGTTTAGAGAAATCAGAGACCGTCCAAATCGCCAACAAAAGAATCTTCCCCGAAGGACCCTAGGATGTAGTCGGAAAATTGTAGGTTATTGATTCCTCCAAAAGTCGCTACGAAACACTACTCATATAGGAGTCTCTGTTTCGTGACATGCTCGTGAGGAATCAGTAGTCTCCAATTTCCTACAAGATCCCCTGCTGGCCCCTTAATTAAGGACCCTGTGATGGACTCTATGAGAATTGGAGGCTTCTGATTCCTCCTGACTATGCCACAAAACACGCTCCTTACATATAGGTGGTGTTTCGTTGCAATATTTGAAGGACTCGTTTACTTCCAATTTTCTGACTACATCACAGGGTCCCTTAATTTAAAGAGGTTTGGTCCATGGGCTTGAGTGAATAGGTTGTATAATAGTAGTGTTCCTTGTGTTGTTAACTCTGCTCACAGCAACTTGGGTATATACTAAGTAGGTCAGGGTCATGCATTCACTCATCGATTTGCTTGTGTGTGTGTGTGTGAGAGAGAGAGGTGGGGGGGGTGTATGTGAGAGAGGGGGAGGAGGTTAGGTGTGCGTGTGTGTGAGAGACGCGGGGGGGGGGGAGGTTAGAAGAGAGAGAGAGGTGGGGAAAGTTATGTGTGTGAGAGAGAGAGGGGAAGGGAGGTTAGGTGTGTGAGAGAGAGAGGTGGGGGGATAGGGTGGAGTTAGGTGTGCGCGTGTGTGTAATCAGATGTACCAGCAAGAAGTAATGGAGCAACATTGCATCCGTAGGTAAAAATGATAACTGAATGTCATGGTTCTTCCGTATAAAAACTCAGAAAGAATCAACAACAACAAACACGTCGAGGCCTTTAACATTACATACCATCATATCTTTGCACAGAGGAACACACGAAATATTAGAACCGAACGAGGCGATTTTAAAGAAATAAATTAAGGGCCCTGTGATCTTGTATGAGAATTAGAGGCTTCTTAGTCCTGACTATGCCACGAAACAAGCTCCTTCCCTATACGTGCATGGTGTTTGGTGACAATATCTGAAGGACACATCAGTTACCTCCAATTTTCTGACTACATCACAGGGTCCCTTAAGTCATTGCTACACTCCATTAACTAAGCCCAATTAATTAGAGTCCACAGATTGACAAATTTGCCTATAACTTCCATATATTCACAGCTCCTACACCCACCTCACACCATGATTCCAGTCCAGTCCATATATACTCCACATAGACAGTGCCACGAAGCATAATCATCGTAGCTAGCCTAATACTGAAGTAAGTAATCTGTGTTTTTTGGAAGAATTTGAACGTGTCATTGGCCTCTATAGTAACCCAATAGATAGCTTAAGTACGACACGTGTGAGTTTCTTAAGGTGAGGTTCTTTTGTTGGTGAATTGGAAGGTCTCTGCTGATTCCTCCAAACTCTGCCATGAAACAGATCCTCTATTACTACCATTGAGGGCATATGTGTCTATTTTCTGGCATAGTTAGGAAGGAGGAATCATTATCCTTTCAATCTACCCATAGTGTATGAGACCTGCTGGTGGCTTCTGATTCCTCCTGACTATGCCACGAAACAAGCTCCTTTAATGTAGGTGGTGTTTCGTGGCAATGTTTGAAGGACTCTAACCTCCAATTTTCTGAATACATCACGGGGGTTCTTAAGCCTGTGAGAATGTTAATAGGAATCCAGTACCATAGAAAAAACAACAACAAAAACCGTTCAAATGTCAGGGAGCCTACCTTTAATGACGTCACACTAGGTATCATGTTGACGTCACCATGCAACATCCTGTAGCAAGACTTGTTATTTGTTGAGTTCCGCACTTTTATTTATTATAGGTAAGGAGGAGTTGATTAGACACGTGTAAATAATAATTAGTGTAGTCGTGTTCAGAAGGAGTTGATTAGACACGTGTAAATAATAATTATTGTAGTCGTGTTCAGGAGTTGATTAACCACGTGTAAATAATTATTAGTGTAGTCGTGTTCAGAAGGAGTTGATTAGACACGTGTAAATAATTATTAGTGTAGTCATGTTCAGGTGTGTTAATCAACTTGTGACTGAAGCATCAACATTATAATTTATAGGTGTGATGATTTCTATATGTTTACGTCCTGTTTAAACCCTTGAGTGACAGTGGTTTCTCCTCACCTGAGTGTAATCGTTCGTAGTTAATTAGTATGCAAGTTAAAAGATGTTATTGCTGAGTAATGGGTGATCCAAGGTACATTTTATCCTTTTCAATAATAAGGATTAATATCGTCTAAAGTTTGTCATATTACTTAACAGTACATCACAAAACTGACATTCAAAGGATTTAACCTCGTTGGGAAGTATTGACTGCAAAGATGTGGGTAGTATATAAGGGGTTGGGCCCCCTTTCGGACCCCAGCCGATCCATTTCTTCTATTATCTCTCCCTTTCTTCCTCTTTTCCTTCGTGCTTCCTGTCCTTCGTCTCTTTTTCCTCTCTCGTGGTAAAAGGTCACTTCTGACCTAATATAGTCTTCCTTCTTCCCTCTATCCATCATCATCATCATCATCATCAAAAGATTTAACATGTTTACCATTTTGTGGATATCATTGCAGTTAAAGTAAAATTGAGCCTTGGGGAAAACTGGGAAAGAACAAAACCATAAAATACATTCCAAAGTTCCGTTATATATAATGCTGTACTTTTTTTTTTGTCTTCCTTTTGTTAGATAATCGAGGTCACATCAGCCATAAAGTAGGATGGGCCGGTGAACACTAGCGTTCAGTGGGAGGGAGGGGGAGGCTGAAGGAACTATTCTCATACGCAGCTTACACACACACACACGCACGGCTTTTTATAATTTTGTACAACACAATGTTGACCTTAACTCGAGACGGTCCCTCTTCCCCCGTGTTTGATTGGACCTTCCCGCGTTTGGATAGAAAAACTGGCGGGACGAGATGGGACATAGGGGCCAGGGGCAGGGACCAGGGGCTGGGGTGGGCTATGGAACAAGGGTGGGAAGGGGTGTTAGAGACTGATGGATGGAGGATAATCAGGGGCAGGGAGAAGGGGAAGGGGTATAAGACAGGGACGTGGAGGATACATAGGGAGGGACACGAGACAGCTAGGAAACGGAGTAAGGAAATTGGTGAAAGAGACATTTGTGGAAGGAGGGAACCCTTTAATTAACCCATAGTAATAGAGGTATTCATGTGGTGATGCTGACAGTGGGTGTAATAGAGGTAATCATGTGGTGATTCTGGTAGTGGGTGTAATAGGTATAGGTAGTGGGGGATAACCTTGCCTAGACTGTCTTGTGGAATGAGAGGCCTTGAGTTTCCGTCTTGTAATGTTACCTACCCTTCCCGACAACCTTGTGGGCTGACTGGTTGTACCATACTCCTTCACTTGGATGTATGTGTGTGTGTCACTTGACTATACGTGTGTGTGTATGCATGTGTGTGTATATATGTGTTGCATGTACAGCATGTGTGTGTGTCAACAATTAACATTCACACGTATAATAGATAACACACATAGGTCTACACATATTACATACATACAGACGTGTACACTCACATGCAGTAGATTTGCACATACACACAGACGACTACAATAATACATCTTAGAGAGAGAGAGAGAGAGACAGGAAGTGGACATATGGCTTTGTTTACACGACTTAGGCGGCTTCAGGTCATAATCCACACTAATCCTCTGATGAAATTTTACTGTCACGCCCTTCTCAAGTATATATAATCACGAACAAAAGTAATGCATCGGGGAAACTAAGACAAATTTTACCACAACTTAATTACACAACTAGGTAGCCTGTACTTCCCTGCAACTTATAGACACTCGAATGAACGCAAAACGTGTGTCTAACTTAAATCATATTATACTTGGAAGAGAACATAGGTACATTTTAGCCAAGGTAAAAGAAAAGGACATGTGCACTATATATCACCACCACTGACGTCACACTTCACCATCACCACTCCACCAATACCACCGCCATCACCACCGCCACTATCACTACTACCACCATCATCACTACCACTACCACTCCCGTATCACCAACACAATGTCAGTCACTTCACCACCACCACTACTACATTCACCACCACTACCACCACTACCACCACCACCACTACCACTACCACCACTACCACCACCATCACCACTTCCACTACCACTCCCGTATCACCAATCTAATGTCAAGTCACTTCACCACCACATGTTTTTTTTTACCTCAACCTCGGAAGTCGGAACTGTCAGCTGTCAGTGACCTGTAAATGACTCTTGTAAAGCCTCAAGCAAGATTATTGAGTGATTTATGCTTCGAGGTGCTTCCCGTGTGTGTGTGTGTGTTTGTGTGTGTGTCGTACTAGTTGGAGACAGTGGACTAAGTGGAGATTGATCGTTGCTTAAGGGGGTATATAGCACATTGCTTTGGGTGGTAAATCTGGAGTATATGATTCCTGCAAACTATACCAGGCAACAGGATACCATTACTTGTCTTCATGTGGGTCTGTTTCCTGGCATACTTTGGAGGAATTAAGGCGCTACAATCTATCAAAAGTATATATACCATGCCCTTAATTCTTTCCTGACCCACTAGATGGCGTCATACCGATTTTATACACGTCACTATAGGGAAATACTTACCATTCCCACAACGGCGATAGTGTAAATTATTTTCATATGTACACTCGCGATCCAAAATATGTATCCAGGCTTGCTTCGAATAGCATGATCGAATATTAAGCAAGTTCAAGCAAATATGAAACAGGATAAGCGTTGTAATTGGTTCACTAATATGACAAATGATTCGAAACTTCAACAAAACCTGGATACAAATTTTGGATTGCGAGTGTATATCTGGGCATTCCTCCTCGCTCTTCCAGGCAACAATCTTCTTCAGTAAATGAGTAGGGGGTCTGTTTTGTAGCACACATTACTGGGAGGGCTTAGTGGACTCCATTATACCCAACACAAAAACACAATTATTAACGGATTTCAATGTCCTTCACAAACGGTTCTAGCTAAAATTATTCTCATCAAAATAATATTCCTTCAACAAAAACATCATAATTATTTTACTTCTGTCGTGAAAACAGATAAATCGCCGAGTTTGGAAACATGAGTGTAGTGCAGAGGAAAAAGTAAAAGAGTATATAAAAATAAACTTCCTACTTCGTCCTTCTTTGTTTTATGTTACTGCGCAACAAGCCGTCATACATACACACATACATACCGTTTCCACATACAACCATACACCAAGGATATACAGCTGCCGTCAAAAGTTCGATAGTCTGTATGCCTCAGTAATTCGATCCTTATTAATACGGGGAGATTATCTTGTTGGTAAAATTAAAAGTCTACTGATTCCTAGCTCCTAACTATTATGAACACAAAACAACAACAGATGATCCCCTATAAGTAACATTAAGGTTTATCTGTTTCATGACATCACAATAATACTGTAGTTTGGAGGAATCACGACAGGCCTTTCAATTTACTACAAAAAGAGAATCCCTCCTTAAGGTGCATGGTAATTCGTTTTTGTTACATTGGAGTGCCTTAATTGATTCCTCCAAAGTATATGCTAGGAAACAGGACCAGAAGAGCAAAAATAATGGTGTTCTGTTGCATGCTTGGAATAGATTGGAGGATTAATGAGTTGCTCCAGAATTACCAACACAAAACTTCCCCCTTAAAGTAGCAACGTTAATGTAAATACAGTACGTGCCCGCCTTCTGTATTGGAAGGAATGGGAAAAATATATTACTGATGGAATCGTGAAGGCATAATATTTTTTTTATTATTATTATTTTTTTTTTTTTTTTTTTTTTTTTTTTAATGTCTGTTCGCAACACAATGAGGAGGCAAGATCTTTTATAGCCGTGTGTGGTGTGCAAGGTGTGTGTGTTTCTTCATTCGTTCTGTACACACACTCTCTCACTCTTTGCATCACTTGACCTCTCTCTCTGCCTCCTTCTATCACGACGTGTCTCTCTCTCTCTCTCTCTCTCTCTCTCTCTCTCTCTCTCTCTTATAATAAACCAAATACACACACATTAACTCTCTCTCTCTCTCTCTCTCTCTCTCTCTCTCTCTCTCTCTCTCTCTCTCTCATTGCAGTGTACTTGATTTCTCGTGCCCAGCAACCGAACAGAACAGACCAGACATAAACAAGATAAAATGGCAACGTAATGTAACTGAGCAAAAGAGAACAATTATTTACTTTACAGAAGATAGCAACGTAATAGAACAGAGAGAGAGAGAGAGAGAGAGAGAGAGAGAGAGAGAGAGAGAGAGAGAGAGAGACGCCCGTGATTTTAGCTGTCTGTTTGGTCCAAGTTTTTAGACATCCAAGAGTCATGGTATAAATTGGGTGGGATATATTTACGAGGGGCGTGTAGTAATCATTCTTATCTAAATCCGAGATCGTGATGAATTATGGTAGAAAAAAGTAGATTGTGCTGGGCCAGAAAGACCTTGTAGAGTCAGGGTAAAAAGAGGGATACAGAGAGGAGGGACGATAAGCAAAAAAAAAGAAGAAAGAGAAGAAATAGAGGGACACATGCATGCAGAGAGGAGGGACAGCAAGCACAAACGATAAAGAAGGACAGGAGGGAGCGACACAGAGAGGGGAAACAGCAAGCACAAAAGAGAGAGAGAGAGAGGGAAGGAGAGGAGGGACAGCAAGCACAAAAGAAATAGAAGGAAATGAGGGATAGCAAGCACAGAAGAAATAGAAGGATATGAGGGACAGCAAACACAAAAAAAAGAGAAGGAAAGGAGGAACAACAAGCACAAAAGATATAGAAGGAAATGAGGTACAAGCATAAAAGAAATAGAAGAAACAACAAGCACAAAAGAACTAGAAGGAAATGAGGGACAACAAGCACAGAAGGAAAGAAGGAACAACAAACAAAATAAATAGAAGGAAATGAGGGACAGTTGAGGAAGAGGAGAGGAATGGGATCGTGTAGTAAATCTTGGGTCCGTATATTGAGAGGGTTTTGGCTAGGTAGGAATGACGTTCGACCCTTGGGAGTGCATAATAAGAGAATTTCCTGCGGGAGAGTGTCATAAAACCGTGGAGAAAAAAAATCGATGACCTTCACTATAATAATACTCGTTTACTACTGCAGTCATAACCATTAATTAATTTATCTCTATCTCCATTACCCATTATCACAACCATCACCACCAATACTGCTACCATTATCACCACTATCACCACTAATACTACTACCATTATCACCACCAATACCACCACCATCACCACCACTACCATTACCACCACCATCACCACCATCACCACTAATACCACTACCATTACCACCACTATCACCACCAATACCACTACCATTACCACCACCATCACCACCAATACCACTACCATTACCACCACCATCACCACCAATACCACTACCACTACCACCACCATCACCACCAATACCACTACCACCACAATCACCACCAATACCACCAATACCACCACCATTACCACCACCATCACCACCAATACCACTACCATTACCACCACTATCACCACCAATACCACTACCATTATCACCACCATCACCACCATTACTACCACCATCACCACCAATACCACTACCATTACCACCACTATTACCACCAATACCACCACCATCACCACCAATACCACTACCTAATATTATCACCAATACCAACACCGTATTATATAGCCTCTACCACTATCACCACTATATCATGTTGTTGTTGTTGTTGTTGTTGTTGTTGTTGTTGTTGTTGTTGTTGTTGTTGTTGTTGTTTCCCACTTTTTACAGCCAGTTCTAATGTTTTCCAAATATGGTAACAGGAATTTGTACTGTTGCTAAATGATGCACTTGCTCTTTTGTGGACTTTGTTTTATTGATAACTTTATACTGTAGCGTTTCATATAATACAGTATTTTTTTTTTTTTTTTTTTGTATTGGATAGATGTGGGAAATCAAATAAGCATAAAGGATTAACTCTCTCTCTCTCTCTCTCTCTCTCTCTCTCTCTCTCTCTCTCTCTCTCTCTCTCTCTCTCTCTCTCTCTCTCTCTCTAAATAAAAAAAGCATAAAGGATTAATTAACTCTCTCTCTCTCTCTCTCTCTCTCTCTCTCTCTCTCTCTCTCTCTCTCTCTCTCTCTCTCTCTCTCTCTCTCTCTCTCTCTCTCTCTCTCTCTCTCTCTCTCTCTCTCTCTCTCTCTCTCGTGTGTGGTTGTGTCCCTCCCTGTGGTCGTGATAATTTATAATGATAGTACTGTACACTCTCTCTGTAATAACACACACACACACATACACATTTTACCTTTCCCTGACCTCCTTTCAGTAATAGTTGCAATCGATGCAGACACATCACACAACACGCCTTTACACACACACACACACATACAGACACACACACATACAGACACACATACATACACACACACACAAACACACACACTATGACGAATGAGTTGGTGTTTCTTTCTCTCTCTCTTCAGTTAGGCAGGAAATTAATGGCTTTAATTTTAGCTGAAAATATTAGAGTACAACACGCAACACTGACCTACATGAGTATATATACGTAGTAACTTAATATACTAGACAGTATATAGACACACACACATCAACAACAACAACACACACGCCGACAAAACACACACACACACACATCAACAACAACAACAACAACAACACACACACACACACACACACACACACACACACACACACACACACACACACACACGTGCATAAAGTATAAAAGTATAAAAAAAAGTATAAAATGCACGAAGGTCACTCACACACAGAGAAGTCAAGGAGTACACACACAGGTATATAAGGTCAGACAAGGTTCACTCTTCCTTCTTACCTTGAGGTGGTGCGAAACCTATAATGACCCGATCTTATGTGGTGTGTGTCGAGGGTTGTGACGTGTTGGTGGGGGTCAGGGGGCGGTGCTCCCTTGGTAGACGGCTTTGATGACCCCCCTATTACCACTTCAGGGGACGATGCTATTGGTTAAGGAAGTATGTTAAGGTGATTATTGGTATTTGTTATTAATTAAAGGGGTATTATAGTACAGTGTTGGTAAATCTTAAGGGGGTACGGGAGTAGGGGGCAGGCTTGGGGGGGAGGGGTTTGGGGGGTACGGGAATAGGGGGACAGGCTTGGGGTGGGTAGAAAGCCTGTCCCCTATTCCCGCACCTCCCTAACCCCCCCCCCAAGCCTGTCCCCCTACTCCCGCACCCCCCAAAACCCCCCCAAGCCTGTCCCCAACTCCCGCACCCCCCTAAACCCCCCCAAGCCTGTCCCCTACTCCCGCACCCCCCTAACCCCCCCCCCCCAAGCCTGTCTCCCTACTCCCGCAACCCCCAAGCCTGTCCCCTACTCCCGCACCCCCCTAAACCCCCCCAAGCCTGTCCCTCTATTCCTGCACCCCCTTAAGTAGTTTATTTCTCCAATCTATTCAAAGCATCAAGCCACCATTATTTTTGTTAACCTGCCATCCAGCTGGTCCTGTTTCCTGCATGGCATACTCTGGGGGAATCAAAGTACTCCAATGTACCAAAAGTATGATATCCCCTTAAGGTGACATGGTAAGTGTTGTCAGTCAGTCTGTAAGAACACACACACACACACACACACACACACACACACATACACAAACAAACAAACAAACAAACAAACAAACAAACAAACACACACACAAACAAACAAACAAACAAACAAACAAACAAACACACACACACACACACTCTCTTTCTCGAATACATATAAGATAAACAAACTTGTGGTGACTCACTATGATGTTTGATAGTATTGGTGGAGTATTGGTGATGTTGGTGTTGGTGGTGGTGATGGTGATGTACAGGTGGAGGTAGAGCAGTGGAGAGTGTTACACCCATCACCACTACCATCATCATCATCACACTCACTACACTCATGACGTCTTGATTTACTGCAACACAACATATTATTATTCAACATATGATCATCTTTGTAGTAAGGTTGGCCTCATTGGGGTACACACACACACACACACACACACCTGCATATAGTTAGAGAGGTTCATTATTCTTTAGTGAATCGATTATACAGAGTGACTCAGCTAGTGCTTGCATAATAAAAACAATCCTAACATAAATTAGGATGTGTACTATTCTCATCCTATATTCTCTATTATGTGCATTAGGATCTACCGATAAAAACAAACAAACAAAAAAGCCGTGTGTGTACGAATTCCTGTGAACAATAGTGACTCAGTGAATACTAAATTATAACTATAAAAATGTGACCTTGCAATATTTCCCATCCTACAGTTTCTATGCATAAGGAACCCTCGATAAAACAAACAAACAAACAAACAAACAGTGTGTGTACGAATTCCTGTTGATAATATTGATTCAGTGATTGCGAAATAATAATCCTAACATAATTTGGCCTGCAATATTCCTCTCCTACAGTTTCTATATATGCATTAGGAACCCGGGATGAAAACAAACAAACAACATAGCCGACTGCATGCGTAATCTCACGTAGCCTAGTATATCGTTATCTCAAGTTGAAGGTCATTATTTTTTTCCTTTCCCTTCAGGACTTACTTACTGCAGATATTGTGTTTTCATTATCTTAGTCTGGTTTTCTGCAGACAATATTCACTGTTGTTTATTGGAAAGCTTCATTTTTTTTATTCTATTATTATTATTATTTTTTTTTTTTTCCGGTACTGTGTTTCAATTACTTATTTTAGTTTGATTTACTTGAGATTATTTTCCGTGTTATTCATTGAGAAGCTTCCGTTTTACAGTGAGTTAATGCTTCTCATAATAACATTTATAATAGTATGCCTACCACTCTCCCATTTCTATATCTATTATTTATGTGTGTGTGTGTACGAGAGAGAGAGAGAGAGAGAGATAAGGACGTGCCTGGCCGAGTGCTGACTGCTGACCTACCGGACTGACTGACTGACTATAGCTGGGTGAGGTGCCAGGACTGGGGCAGGGTTAAGAGTGCCAGTATCAGTGCCATTGACTATAGCTTGTCCTAGTTTTCACCCTCCTACTTCTACGTAGACTCGGGGTTGCCACACGTTTCAGTGTACACGGTTTGTTTGTTGTTTTTAGAAGGTTATCACACTGACGTATAAAATTATTTCCTACGTACGTTTTCAGTCCTTCGTCTTCCGATCTAAAGTTACATTTTCCTCGCATAGATTCGTCGTTGTTATCTTCACCTCTTTAAATGGATTGGAGGACGAAAGAGGCATTAGATTGGTCACAGAACGGAGATAAATAGGCCCGTGTGATAGATACCTGCCAAAGGTGGAAATTTTGTGTTGGTAAATCTGGAGCAACTGAATCCTCCAAACTATTCCAAACAACAGAACACCATTATTTTTGTTCATCTGTTGGTCCTGTTTCCTGGCATACTTTGGAGGATTCAAGGCACTCCAATGTAACAAAAGTGAATTACCCCCTTAATTAATTCAGTGACATAACTCATTAACAAGGTTGGTTTATCTCGGGAAACACACTCGTGGCATCAGTTATATGCCGGTATTTTTTTCTATTATTCGGTTCCTAATTGGTGTAGTGTCGTCTTAACTATTAGACATTAAACCGTCTATAGCTGTAGAAGGCTATATGCATATAATCTATGGTACATATACTGTTTTCAATGTTAATTATAATGGGAGTAGGAAGAATCGAACTGTTTGTTTGTTTTGTATGGTACAGTGAATTCTTATTTTACACTGGGATTTTTGGTGTATAATGTAGTTTTTACAGTACATACATTCATTACACACACTCTATTTCACATATAATATAATCCCAATGTAAAATGAGAGTATACTCTACTTTACCGTTTACATTAATTGCGTATACTGTACCTAATGGCCTTTATTCATATCTGTTTACATGTTGCAATCCTCTTGTAACATTACACTCATACGATTACTGATATGATTATCTTATCCGTATAAAACTGTCATGTTAATTTGCTCAATAAAAGACTAAGGGAATATTTATTTATAGGGTGGGGATGTTAATTACTCCAGCAGGTGGTTCGTGATATGAAAACACTTACAGGCTTCACTCTCATGAATAAAATGACCGAATGTTAACAGCAATAAATCAACCCATATTGGTGGCCAAGGGAGATGAAGGCACGTGACAGATTTTAGGAGTGGATAAACTATTATAATGTTATCTCGTTTAGGACATTGGGTGGTGCTAAGGTCTGCCAGCTACAAAGTGTCAAGAGGTAGGCGAGACTGTCCTTGACACACAACACTATAATTATGAGGTTAGGGCTGACGTCACATACTCACATAAAGGAGTCACTAAACTATGAAATGAGGCATCATTGTGACGTCGCCTTTAGCCTGTTTAAGGCCATAGGTACTGTCTGTTATCGAGGCATAGAAGGGTGTGTGGAAGACAGATTAATAGTTCATCCTTCTGCAGTGTGGTACAACAATGATTGTCACCAGGATGCTTTCAATTGATATAATAAATTATAGTTTTTTAAGGGTTTAGGCACACCTTGGGACCGGAGCAGTTCACTTTCCTCCCTCCAGCTTTCCCTCGTTTCTCCTTCATTCTTGCTGTTCCTATTTACTGACTCCTCTCTTGTATGGTTTCTGACCTACCAGTCTTTTTTCTTCATATTATCATCGCACCCTCTGTGAGTTGGCATAGGAGAAAAGTTTTCACTCCTCTCTGCAAACTCTCCCTCTTACATTCTCTCCACGTATCCAAAACACTTTAATGTGTTACACTCCACACCACATCACTCATTACTTTCCCCATCCTACACCGTCAAGTCACACACTTACACTGTCCATGTTTCCAACTCTACCTGTATTGTGTTAGAGTCGGCAGAAGTTCAAACTCATCCACTACTCTCCACAGCTCATGTTTTCAGTGTGATAAAGAACACAACATTTATGAAAGAAGTTTACTAAGCACATAATAATTACATCAATTCTGTACATAGAGTCAATTCAGAAACTTTGAGGTACTGTGTAATGAGCAAATTTTACAATGCACAATACAGCTGTAACCTAACATATATAAGTGAAGCAGCATAACCACTGCCTCTGTGGAACTGTTTTCAATAGAGATCAAAGGCAGCTTCAGTTTATAAAAAGATGTACAAGGCCACCACTAAAATTTTCATATTATCATAAAAAATTTACTTGTGTAAAATTGTACTGTATTTTCAGGGCTATGACGACCTCAAATGAATGTGCCAGTTCTGATTAGGTTGTGTAGGCCTCTTAGATATGGGTGGTGATGTGGCAATATAGAAATAGGAGAATGTTAAAAAGTTTTAGAAGTCAGTAAAGAAGTACAAGCCAATTATGCTGCACATTACATGTTATGAAGTACTCTGTGTATAACTAGCCACAGATATAGCACAGAATATATTATAGTATTTACAGTACTGTACACTGGTGAACCACAAGTGAGAATTCATCCAGGATGAAAGAAGTGAAATGTTTGCCTGGCATCTTTCTTAAACAGTAAGTCATCCTACCAGCACAATACCATGCACCACTGCAGCTTCATCCATCCAGGAGGGACTCAGAATTATGACTCAAGATTGTACATTGGTGCATAGCAAAGAGTGGTTGCGATAGGTAAATGGAGCGAACTGTGTGGAATGCTGTACCAAACTAAACCCACTCTTACCTACTTCAACCTGAGGTAAGTCAAAGTCAGGATGTTTTAAATTCAGGATAACTTATTCTATTAATCTCTATCTAACCTGACAATGCTTTATCTGTTGCTAAGTTGAAGTAAGTAGCAGTAGATTGAATTTGATACTTATACACTTTTGTATCTTGCTTATATAGGTACAGTAAAATAAATAACAACCAGCTCATGATAACTACAACACCTGTACTGTGTAATGCCCTTTTAACAAATCCTTCCTATGGGGTCAGCACATTAACCTTTTAATGATATGTGAACATAAATTTTTGGCAAGCTGAATGGTACTAAGCTACATTTGTGAATATCACTTCCCTTAATAATTCTTGCCCTATCAGAATACCTGAAACATACTTACCGTCTTTTATAAGTACCATTATAGGAAAAATGTTTAGACACCAACAATAGTGTGATTATACTGTACTGTACATGGGATTTTCATGGTATATTAGATTTTTAGAGTTACTTCATGCTTCAAAAAGTAACATTTATCAAGCAGACTAGTATGGTATGCAGGTCTCTATCTAACACATGTATATTTTCCCTACAAAATAATTTCCTGACTAATCCTTCCCATATTCATTCATTATGTCCCTCTCTACCCATATCCACTTTTATTTTACCCTGATTTTCCTTTTTTGTTTATACAGTATTAATCTTTTGCCCCTTTCCCATTTCCTCACAAAATTTAGTTCCTTGAATTGAAATATGAGTACTGCCTTTTTATTGGCACCTTATATTATGCATGGGTTTATTGCAGTTCTTACAAGTATATATATATATATATATATATCCCTTAACTTTCATATCCAACAATAACTTAACAACCATTTCATTCAATATCAAGTGTAATTACCTGTCCCTTCCCCACTATTACAACCCAGCTAAAGTTACTCCCCAATGAGGCGGTTGACAAAGGCTTCAATCCGACTCTCCTCCTGAAGCCCTACAAACTTATCCACAACCTTCCCATCCTTCACTGCCAACACTGAGGGCACCGCTGACACCTGTAGGGAAGAATCCACAAAATATAATTAACCAATTGTCCAGAGTAATCCTGCACATATATTTTCATTTTCTTAATTAACTAAGGGTCAGCTTTATTTAACACATGTACTAAGTTTTACAATCAGAACATGATCCTATTCCCACACATTAATTGCAGGACCATGTAATAAGTTAAAATAAACCTGATTTACTTGGAATATGAGCCAAAACCACACAATTATGGAAACACATTGGACAAGCAAGGAATTGCAATAACAGACAGTTTTATATATTTTGATTCAGCTTACACTAATGTAAAGAGCATATCTGAAGAACAAGGAATATGACACATGTGCATAACTACCATGAGAGAGAGAACTGATGCACCCTATCAATCTTAACCTATGGAGAAAGGTGTATCAGGCAACCTTTATGTGTATGGTTGAGCATATTCCAGGTTAGCTATAAAATATCGTCACATGATCATATTCCAGATTAGCTATAAAACTGTATATGCAATGTAAAACCTGAGAAATAAAAAAGACAAGACTAGCCAAGTGAAGAAAACATCTTCACTAACATCGTAACTACCCGTTACAAAGGTACGAGTACTCACCCCATAGTCGAGGGCCAGGTCCGAGACATTATCAATATCAACCTTAGCCAGGTGGACCTTTTCTCCTTTACCCCCAATTATTGTCTCCAGCCTCGGCCCCAGCAGCTTGCATGGCCCACACCACCTGTCATGCATTACATCATTAGTTCTTTTATAATTACATATCATCAGCCAGAAAAAGACTATCATATTATACAGTATTATTAAAGACAAAAAGAGTGCCAAATAAAAGTAATATCAGAATCATTCCAACTACAAACAAGTACTTGTAGTGCTGTATAACATGATCTCCATTACACTATATTACCGAGCACAAGGTCAATGCCAAATAAAGATAATGGTAATGAAGTAATGTGGTGGTCTGATCAAGGGTAATGAGTACAGTCAACAAACAAAGAATTTTTGTCACAGATATGTTACCGTACACACACAAACTCAACACCACAAAACATCACCCACAGATCTTTTAGACTATCCTTAGCATTACAGTGAGATGATTTACCGAGATAACTTTTGGCGGTGGCCAAGTATGTATGTATTTGTAGTTGCCTTTAAATAAATACCATACCATAATTATTGTATTGGCATATCATAACGGTAATGACAGTGACTGTAAAAAGCCAAACTATCCATACCTAACTTGTACAATGAGATACTTAACTTATCACCATATACAAGCCGAAAGTAGTTACATGTATAGATATAGAATATATTGGGTATACCATATATTGTAATCATATTTGGTATACAACTGACTGATTCCACATTTTCAAAGTATTGCACATCCTTATGATCAGATTAGTTAGGGTTTGTGTGGCTATAATTATCAATTTTACATGTACCGGTATATATTATTTACCCAACAATTTCCCTAAACTTCAGGTCCTACCCTCTATAGGTCTATGTGGGGGACCTAACTTAAACAATATAGCAACTGTATAAAAAAAATCACACCATTATACAACCAATAATTTTACGTCAGTCAAAGGAATGAAATGACGGTAAATATTGAAAGAATTACCGTTATTGCGTACGGTTTTTCTACCTTCATTACCCACTTATTTAGACCATTATAAGACTTATCACCGAAATGACTTACTGTGCATGAAAATCGACGACAACAGGAGTGTCTGAATTGAGTACCCTATCTTGGAAATCGTCGTTATCCTGTACATGGAAGGCAGCTGTTCTTCCCCTAGTGGTAACCAAGCCACGGGTTATTATACTACCTCCTCTACTCCTTACTGCTGCTGCTTGGGTTATAGTCCTAGTGAACATGTTGAGTAATGTTAACAGACTGAGTGAGTGACTGGGTAGCTGGGTTGGACTGGACCTCACTACACACTGCGTCAGCTTATTGCGGCCTTGCCTCAACTTACACGCTCATTCACATACGCTATACAACATATTTTTTTTACCGTTATTTCTTTAATATACACCAAAAATAGCTAATCTGTATTACCTAGGGTTGGTATATTTTATAAAATTTTGTGGTAATGTTAATAGGTATATTTGTAATAGCATTAAGTAATGTTTCTTGTTGCTGGCACAGTTGCCAGATGTGAAGGAGGATGGTGCCAGCCTTGTAGGTGCTGTTTATTGCTCTTTTTATTGCATACTTCACATTTTTTTCCGTTCGTGCCAAAAAAATATTGTACTGTGTGGACTAGAGCATTTAGGAGATCAGAGAACTTCCCAGTGGAACAAATTATTGTAATAACCTTGAGTTACCACATCAAAATACTGTACTCATGTTTTTATATACTGTTACATAAGTGAAAAACATTGTTCAGTAATAACAACAACTACATTATACTGTTACTGAGACTGGGTTACTTGGCTATTATATCAATACAGGTATACATGTAAAATTTTGCAAAAAACAAACTCGTTTTACACGTCTAGGGAAATAATTATATCTTGAACTGTTTTGATAGGAAGATGTTTTTTATCAAAGTTTGTCTATTTTTATAAATCATAACATGAAATTGATTGCTACAATAAAAATGATATATAATTTGCTTACAACCATGTAAATAGTGGCTTTGATTTTCAATCATGTGGCAATTAAACTTTAATTACATATTTAGCCATTTAAACCAGAGCAGACGACGTCATTGTTTCCCGCCCTGAATGGTCAAATAAAAACTTATATTTCACTACATATAAACCTTCCCACTCAACACCATTACACACCTAGATCACATATTGAGTTAACTTTACGATGAATGGGATACAAAAACAGGGTGAAATCTATGTGTATAATAATATAATATAAGGTACAAAGTGTCTGATGTGACCCACCATGTTTCGTCATTCAGATTGATCACAATTGTGGAGTGTAATCCTCGCCTGTGACTTTACCTGACCATGGCTGAGGGTACAGAGGAGTCGTCAAAGAAGGTCCGGCTCACAGTAAAGACGGCCAAGGAGAAGCAGATGGTGGAAGTGGAGGAGGAAGCTGGGGTCAAAGAGGTAAAGGAAGAAAGAAAAGGGGGGCCATGTTAAGTCAAGTCTGGCAGTCATGTCTTGTTTGTTCGTATGTTCTGTCTGTCTGTCATACACACACACATACATACATACACACACACATACATACACATAATACTCCACTTGCCATGCTAGCACAAACCTACATCCTCATTCACACCCACATTTTCCTCATTTTTTTTTGTCCTTGTTTGGGTGGTTATAATATTTTCCTATCGTTATATTCACATACACACATACATACATACACCTAATATTTTACTTGCCATGCTAACACACGCCTACATCCTCATCCACACACACATTTTCCTCATTTCTTTTGTCCTTGTTTGGTTGGTTATTATAATATTCTCGTCTCGTTATTAATACACACATACATACATACACATAATACTCTACCTGCCATGCAAACACACATTCACACACCTACCGTACATCCACACATATTTTCCTCATTTCTTTTGTCCCTGTGTGGTTGGTTATCATAATATTCTCATTTTGTTATTCCACTCTTGATATTATATTACCAATGTTACTTAATTATATATATTTTGTACTCCTCAGTCCTCCCTCCCTGTCACTGCCACATAAACACACATACATTCCTTCCAGAATATTCCTGTGTGTTCCTTGATGTTGGTTGTATTCCCCTGTAACTTTATTTTAATCACTGAGTTTGGTTTTGTTTATCTGTTGATCATTATTTTACCATTTATTCCACCTATCCAAGCCAACATTACCACCTAAGGTCCTTCACATGACACATTGATGGCCAAATTTATGTTTTTCTCACTGAATTTATATAATTCACTTCTTCCCATTATTTTGTTTTACTTTTCTTACATTCCAAGTATAGCAACAATTCCTCTTATTTGTATATCAGTTTTATTTTAATTTTCATCAGTGTTTTGTTGTTGTTTATTTTTAATTTCAATTTGGACCATAATATTAAGTGTAAAATACAAATTTTATATAATTCTGGTCCCTACCTAGAGTAACCTAACCTAATGGCACTGGGCTATGGCTAGTCATTATTTTGGTAGTTTAGATTCTGGCTAGCACAGTGCTAGAGTCTGCGGCTGCAATTCTGTGGCCCAGCGTTCGATCCTTGCTCGGGACACGATAAAAATCTTTCACTGATGCCAGAGGTTACCACCCCTGTGAGCAGGGGGTGGGGGGTTTGAGTCGGCTGTCTGAGGTCTTCCTGCTTACGCAGCCATAGCCGAAGCTGACTCGGGTTTCACGTGGGTGGAGAGGTCTTTGGGCCACTAATCATCCTTGTGATGCATGCTATAGTTGTGTTTCATACACACAGTGTGTGCTACACTCTGTCCCATTGACTGCCACTCATTGGCGGACCTTTAACCTTTTTGGGCTTCAGTCAGTTCTCATGGCATTTGTCACACCATTGACCTAGAGAAGGAAAAACCCTCTCAATGTATGGTGAATAGATAGAATGAATTGATAAGGAAGGTGTGGGGAGTAATTTAGTGGTAATTTGTGAAGATATCAGAGATTAGGATAAATGTGTGGTGATAGGTGCATGGAGAATATAAAATGAAGGGCTGGCAAGTAAGGAAAACACTAGTTAGATGGGTCAACCTGGTGGAAAAGTATTATAGGGAGAGGAAGGTGAGTAGGGTAGGATGAAACGAGAAGGGAGTGGCAGAACAGGGTAGAATGAAATCAAGCAAGGAGGGAATGGCAGAACTGGATAGGATGAAATCAAGCAAGGAGGGAGTGGTAGAACTGGATAGGATGGAGATTCTTTTGCCTTGGAGGAGTTGATGGAGGGAACAAGGTGTCAAAGTTGCAAATTATTAAAAATAAAAATATTTTTGTATCCTCAACTAACAAGCTTATATTAATTAATTAATATATACAGTACAGTATATATTTTTTCCCTTGGAAATGTTACATTGAAACATTGTTAGTAGTTTCCTCTATCAATGTTCTTTTCTATGTACAGAAAAAGGTCAACTTCTTTGATAATACATGACTGTACTATGTTCATTCTTCTATTTCAGCTGCGGGAAATAGTGAGTGAAAAGTTCAACGCCGCAGCTGATCAGGTCTGCCTCATATTTGCAGGGAAAATATTGAAAGATGGTAAGTTTCTAATAATAAATGTCCTCACATCAGTTGGATTTTTAGAAGACTGTACATTATAATTCTTGTTTCTTTTGATTCACATCTAAACAAAACTGACTGTTTTGCCTGGATAATCAGTATAGTACTGTATTGACTTATCTCACAGAAAATTGAAAAAATGTAAGTTCCAAGCATAGAAACTGTGCATTCCTTTGTTTTAGCTTTGGGCCTGGTCTTAATTTGGTCCACTCCTGTACTTGCCTCCAGTTTTACAAAGAGTGTGTATGTGATTCAGGTGAAGTGTTGAAGCAGCACAACATAAAGGATGGTCTGACAGTACACCTGGTTATCAAGGGTGGGCCTGGGGCAGGGTCACAGCCAAACAACCGTACTGCTTCTGCCGCCACCACCTCCAATGCCACACCCTCCACCAACTCCACCACCTCTGCCAACAACCAGGCTAACTCTGCCAACAGTGCTGCCCCTCCTCATGCTGCAAACCCCTTTGCTGGCCTGGGAGGGTTGGGTGGTCTGGGAGGCCTCGGGGGCATGGGGCTTGGAAACCCAAACTTTCAGGATCTGCAGCAGCAGATGCAGCGTGAGATGTTGAGCAACCCGGAGATGATGAGGCAGATCATGGACAATCCTTTTGTACAGCAGCTCATGAACAACCCAGAGTACATGCGTGCCATCATTACCTCAAATCCACAGATGCAGCAGCTTATGGAGGTAACATACTGTATTTTGTCATTTTATAGCTTCATGTGGATATGTTGCATGTATATCATTATAGAGTGTAATGCAAAGGTCATTCCAATTATGTCTTTATGCAGGATATAATTACAAGTCAGTATTACATTACAGTATTATTATTGCTTATATATTTATTGTGCTCTGCAGTCTTCTTGGCTTGTAGTTAATAATGGAAATATGTTATTTCACAACTGTCCTTCCTGAACTACTTTCTCCTGTTTTCACTACCTCAGCGCAACCCAGAAATCTCTCACATGCTGAACAATCCAGACATGCTGAGACAGACAATGGAGTTGGCCCGCAACCCAGCAATGTTACAGGAGCTTATGAGGTCACACGACCGTGCCCTCTCCAACCTGGAGTCTATACCAGGTTAGTCCCTCTCCCCACCACACTTTTTTTTTTCTATATGAAATCTTATACTTTCAACTCCACTTATCACTATACAGTATGAAGCTATGTTTGTGCCTTTGATACTGTATTTCAGCTGGTATATCAGATGCTGCAATAATTATTTAGTTTGTATTTATGATTATGAATCATTTACAAAAGAAAGCTGCTTAATATAGTCCAAAGTTTATATCCAAGGTATAAAAGTTTATGTATTTAGGTGTCTGCAGCTGTGATGTCAGTCATACTGTATTTTTTTTTAGTTCAGATTTGTACAAGAGAGGGTCCACATGTTTTGGTAACTTGACTTTGTGCTTACTTAGATTTTCTCACGTACAGGTGGGTACAGCGCCTTGCAAAGAATGTATAGAGACATCCAGGAGCCGATGCTGAATGCCGCCCAAGAACAATTTGGATCAAACCCCTTCGCTTCTTTAATGGGAAACGGCGCCAATCCCAGTAAGTGTAAAGGAGACCTGTCTTTGCACTTGCTAGTGGTGTTTCAGTAATATTTATATCCCTCAAGTAATTAAGAAATTGAGAATTTTTATGATGGTGAAATAGTTGTCTTAATTAATTGCAGGGGCCACTAATAGTCCACAAGTGAAAACTTAGGTAGATGAGACAGATAAGTTGTTATTCTTCTAATCTGTGATCATGTATCTTATGAAACAATGGGTTGTTGATAATTGATTGATGCATTACTGCCACCTACTATCATTTCCTGAAAGTTTACGTTCTTTTTGGCAATGGCAAAAAATATTCTAATTAATCTAAGTGTTTCCAGTTGATAGCACACAGGCTGGACGAGAGAACAGTGCCCCTTTACCCAATCCTTGGGCACCACGGTCATCCTCCGCATCCACCACTGCCGCGTCCAGCACATCCTCCACCACCACTACCACCTCCACCACCTCCTCTTCCTCCTCCACCTCCGCCTCCACCACCTCTTCCAGTACCACCCCAGGTCTGGGCAGCCTGGGGGGAATGGGCATGACAGGGATGTTGAACTCTCCTGGCATGCAGTCCCTTATGCAGCAGATGATGGAGAACCCTCAGATGATGTCCTCCATGATCAATGCACCATATACTCGCTCCATGCTTCAGGTATGATCAGAGCTACTTATTCCTTGAGTCATAAAAGTATTGCTGCACATTATACATGAGAATTTTTTTACCACAGAACAATAGTTACTGAAATATTAGTGTCCAACAACAATAGTGTTAATACTGTTGTGATGAAATACATATTTTTAAATTAAAGCGAAAAATAGGGTGTTGTACCCACCACCCAATATCAGCATGCACATTTCACCTGACACGTGAGTGTTTAATACCAATTGAAATTGAAGAGGCCTTTACAGTTGTATAGATAATGATTGATTATAATTTCAGTGCATCTCAAATTTGTTTCATTTACCTTGACATTTATTAATCCTCAGAATTTGTCCTCAAACCCTGAGCTAGCTCAACAAATCATTGGATCGAACCCTTTGTTTGCGGGGAATCCAGTGCTTCAGGAGCAGCTGAGGACAATGCTGCCCACCTTCCTCAACCAGATGCAGAACCCTGAGGTACAGAACTTCATGACCAACCCGCAGGTATGGTCGTCTTGCAACAGTACACCCGATTAATATAGAGTATATTTTTTCTTATTTACTGTTAAAGGAAACTGTAGTAATTGAATATATTTTTTTCCTATTTACTGTTAAAGGAAGCTGCAGTAATGCAACTAATTTTTTTTGCAAATTCTTTATTTTCATTTACTATAGTTCAGTGCATTATTACCAACACATCTGGAGAATATCCCCCCCCCCCCCTTCAGAATAAGAATGGAGAGTAACCTCAGACTCTGTAAGGATGATCTTAAGAACTTTACTAATGAATATTTTGATGGCTACAGCACTGACTAGGTCAGCCTGGAGGCATAGACTCGTCACATCTACAGAAGAATATTCTTTAAAAATAGACAACAAAAGTGGAACTGGAGGGAACAGCTTTATTTTTTCATAAAAAGATTGGAATATTATAAAGAAATTGAGGATCATTTAGGTTTTGGCATTTGGATTGATGTAAATCAATATCAAAGTTTCCTGTGCATCTGGTATGAATTGAGTTGTTGGACTCTGTAAAACTCCAATACTTAATTACTGTAAAGAAATATTGTTTACGGGATAAATTTTCTCTAAGCAATCATAATGTTGGATCTAATAATGGTAGTTTAGGGTGATTTTGAATTTAGTATAGTAAATGGTCATTATATTATGTAGCTTGGTTCAATGTTACATTGCTCATAGGTACAGTCGACATAAAAAGTATTGGAAATATCCTTACATTGAAATTAAATAGAATCATACATAGGGGGGACTCCAATACTTTTTTTGCTGACTATACCTAAACATTTTCATTCATCCAGAAACATCGATCAGTTTGATAATGCCCTGTAGTACTCCTTTCAAGAAATACTACATTAGGTAGTGGAATGGCAGAGAATTAAAAACAATTTGACTACATTTAGCTAGATTAATTATGGGTGTTTATGTACATGACAGGCATTGGCAGCAGTCGCCCAGATACAGAATGGCTTGGAACAGTTACGTCAGACCTCGCCAGGGCTTTTCTCTTCTATGGGTCTCAACCTTCCCCCTGGGGTAGTCCCACCCTCCACTACCACCACTTCAACCAATAGCACCACTCCCTCTACCACATCCTCCTCCACCTCTTCCTCCACCACCACTGCCACCACCACATCATCAAGCTCAGCGCCGACGCCAGGTATCATGCCTGGCCTTATCCCTGGCACCGATGCCTTTGCCAACCTCATGACCACCATGGTAAGTGGACAGTTTGAGTGTTTTCACAATTACTCGGTTGTTATTTACAATACATAGGCAAATTTACATAGAATTTAAAAAGCAAACACTATTTGCTGAGAAACCTTTCTTAATTATTATTTTTCTAAATGTACAGTCTCAAGCACTGGGGGGAGTGGGTAACCCAGAGCAGCAGTATGCCTCACAGCTGGATCAGTTGGCTGCCATGGGCTTCATCAACCGGGAAGCAAACCTTCAAGGTTAGTTAATTCCTCCATCATTATTATATATTATATACATTGTTTCACAGTTTCATGGTATAATGATGGGTATGGCTACCAGTACATTAACCAACATCATGCTGGTGTCCTTGATATGTCATAATGTGATATTTGTCCCAACTTCTACAGCCCTGGTAGCAACCTTTGGAGATGTGAACGCTGCGGTGGAGAGGCTCTTAGCTCGGCCAGACCCACAGAGCTAAGACCACGCCCACACCTGCCATTACACCTCCAACCACCACCACCACCACCCACTGCTCTACCCATCACATCTCAGCATCTTCGTGTGAACTGTACAGTCTTCTGAATACGAGTACTGCAATGTTATATCTTTTATCTCATGTGCCCCTGTATTTAGTCTTCATCACAATTGTCTAGGATGTACAGTTTGCTAAATATGAGTACTCTGTAATATGTATTTTCATTTTTTCTTTCTCCAAAGCTCCTAAACTTTGTCTCCAACATAATTGTCCAGGATGTACAGTTTGCTGAATACAAGTTCTGTGATTTGTTTTTCTCCCTCCCCCCTCACTTGTTCCCCTGTAATCTCCTCCACCTCTTTATGACTATGACTGTACTGTGGAGTCTTGCCTCACTCCTCACTCCTCTATTTTGAGACTGCCTCACACCAACGATGTGGGAAAGGGGTTGCAAGTGTCTGTAACGAATGTAGGACTGCATTGGTCAGGAATGACTGAGCTCAGTGGATTCACTTTTTTTCTACTCTCTTCTCCTGTCTATGTTCCCCTTGATTTCATCAGGTACTCTTGGGTGTACAGTTTGTGGATTAAAAATATTAGAGCTCCTTTTTTACATTGAACACTATACTCCTGTTGAATGTAACAATTTTGAGCATAAGGATGCTTAGTGTTGGGGTCCAGCTTTCCACTATTTGTACATCTTCTTTGGTAGGGATTTGTCCTTAGCCATAGCAACATTTAGTTTATTTTTCATTATCATCATTAGTGAAAGCTGTACTGTACTGGTATCTTGCCCTCTTGAGATGCCTTCCTGTTTCCCCCCCCCTGGTGAGAAATTCTTAAAGCTGCTATTTTTAAGCCCCAAAATATTCTATCTATCTATCTATAACTCTGATGCCTCGTTCCCTTCGGGAACTCCTCCAAGGAGGTGGCCACGGCAGAAGTGTCTCCAGTTTTCCCTGTTCCAACACTCCCTCCTTACTTGGTTAAACCTTTCTCTGCCCCTCACGTTTCTCTCCCTTACATACTCTTCCATTCTGTTCTGCCATCTAACCGGAGGTCTGCCTCTCACGCCAGGTCCCACAACTTCACTTCCATACACCTTTACAAACTTCTTACCTTGCATTCTTTCCACATGTCCAAACCACCTCAATGTATTACATTTCACCCTCTCTACCATCCCACACTCTGTACCAATTGCCTTCTCACTCTTATGACATCTCTCTACACACTCTCATTACTTTCTCCAGTCCACTTGCTCTTCTCAAGTAACTCGTTTCCACTGCACCTATTCTAGACTGATGAGCCCTACTCCTTGTCTATGTCTCTGATGCATATGTCAGTGTTGGCAGGATTATACTATTTCTTGGTCCCCTTTTCACTTCCATACTCAAACTTCTACCCTTCATAATCCTCCTCAGTGAACCTATGACCTGTCTACCCTCACTGCTCTCTCCCTAATTTCTACTTCCATGTTTACACAGAACTGTTCCCAAGTACTTAAACTACTTCACTTCCTCCATCATCTCACCCCCTAGATTTGAGTTATCTCGCATTTAGTCCCAGTTGGTACTCCCACTGGGCAAAAGGCAAAAGACGGAGGGCAGACACTGTTACCATTTTTGTGGGTGGGTGGTGGGCACGAGTGGCTGATGGCTGCCGGTTACTGTTTGATCTGGTAAAACTGGTAGAAAGCGAGAGAATTCCACTCGGTTGCCTGTGCCTGCCGTCTTTTTGCCTTATGTGTGGAAGAGGCTTTAGGTGTGGTAAAGTCAATCACTTCAGTTTCTGCCCTCTCAAATACCATCACCTTGTTTTTACCCACATTCACCTTCAGTTTCCTTCGTTTACACACGGACTGAAACTCATCCACCACACTCTGTAACTCAAAATATTTAGGCCAAAAATATCCTTTTAGGCAAATCCATACAGAGGCCAGGTTTGCTTTGGTTTGATATCCTAATGTTTAAATGATATGGCTGTTTGTGTTACTTCCATGTTTGGGGAGAATATAGATAGCTTTGGGCCATACCTTTGTCTTGCATTTTTGCTTAAAGTACTGTAGTTTGATTTATCAGTATCTCGGGCTTGAGAGTCGTGTCTTGCTGAATATAATGGTAAAGCTTGAAACCTGATGTGTTTCTTGGACAATGTGCAAAGTTTGTTTTTATTTAAGAACATTAAAATAAAAGAGCAGGATGAGAATGTGGCTCTTAAGGCCTGTCCACACGAGCGGGCAGCCCCGACGGGCATTAATTTCTGTGAGAAATATCCCTTGCTTTTTATCACTGTTGCCAGATAGGCAGATCCCATACACCATTGCCTATAATAATTAGCACACTTGTGTTGTCCACACCGTGATTTGGTAACACTTGTTTGCCCGTCGGGGCTGTCCACTCGTGTGGACAGGCCTTTAGTGCAGCGAATGTTTTGGTGAAGTTACTGTTGGTTTTTATTAACGGTTCAGCTTGGAGGGAAAGGATTGCTTGGTTGACTGGAAAGTAAACCATAATGAGAATACTGCAGCTCTGTTCATATGGCACCTAAGTAAGATATAGGTTGTAGAGAAAACAAACTTCCAAGGAAGAAAAGGGGATGGAGGGAATGCTGGAGAGCTGAAAATTTTTGTCTATGAAGCAAAAGAACATCACAACCAAGGAGGTGAAGGAAAGAAATGTATTTTCTGTAAAAGCAGTCAATAACTGAAATGTACTCTGCAGCAATAGTTTGCAAATGAATAATAGCTATTTGGGAGGTCTCTGGAATCGAAATGATCTCTTCAAAAATGTTGAAATATAATCTAAGTAATCCATTATATTTTTGGTATTGGTAATGTGAAGATCTATTTTGAGAGGATGGAGAGATAAATGAGCTTCAACAGTGTGTAACGACAACACAAACCTTTTTTTCTGCACAGGATTGAAGTTAAATAATGGCTTGTGATTGTATTTAATGTGAATCTATCCAACTGAAATATGAGAGTACATTACTAGCATATTCAGTGGGTTTACTCTCAGATTTGGGAATGTGTATCTGTCTTGCCTATGCAGTTCTGTCTTCTTTTAGAAATGTTGATTCATCTTCTTTTCTCAGATCCTTTGGCACTGACTTTATTCATTGTGGATTTGCAGAATTCTTTCTCTCTCTCTCAGTTTGTTTTCCCATATTCCCTATACCTTTCCTTCACTTTTACAGGATTCTTTCACTTTGAATACTTCTAATTGTATGTTGGTATTCTTTTTTGTTATAAAAATAATTTTTCCTACGAAGTCTTAGATATTTGTTAAAATGAAATTATAAATTTTTTTGCACATTTTCATGTATTTGTAGATGAGTGGGTGAGCTCTTCATGTGTATGATAATCTAAATATCAAGTTTAGTCATGTTTTTACTAGCTGATGTTCACAGCTTATACTTAAGGCTCATACTTTGCATCTCATTACCTGATGCATGACTCAAAATCCCAGGGTGGCCAACTTTGATTGGTTACAGACAATTTGTATGATATTAGCTGTGGACAGTTACCTTCATTCAGAAAAAGCAAGATTGTAGTACCCATTGGCAGACATCTTCATCACTCCTTGTTGTCAGTAGAACATTCAAAACTGCATAGCAAAAGTAGACATGAGCAGAAGTGTAGACCTGTGGAAGGGCATTCACTTACCATCCATAGCTCCTTATAACATCTAACAGCTCTGCTTCTCACCTGAAATGTCATTACTAAAATATGCAACTATAGAGTCTTGTGATCTTGGCCAGAAATGCTTAACCCAACCCCTCTCTCCTCCTCCTCTTTCTCCTCCCCCCCCCCCCCTTATTGAAGTGATACCATTGACTTGTCTTTCATCTAGTGGTTCAGCTGAAGGGTAAAATTCGTACAGTATCAGGCTCTTGAGATTTGAATTTAAATTTACTTTGCAAACTCATGGTCTAGATTCATTTTAATCCACAGGAGGTGAAGGAAATACAGAGTTCCAAGCTTTCATCTGTATTTAAATGTCTCTGAAAATATCTTGAAATATATTAATCTCCCTTACAGTTCTTAAAATAACTTTAGTGTTTCTTTCTCTTTCCCTCAGGGTTAGGGGGTTGGATATTGTCGATAAATTGGAAACAACTGATACCTCCAAAATGTGTTGCCACAAAGCATACGGTACCACTTGAACTGTGGTAACCTTTATCTTGTTGCACAATATATTGTTGTCTGACTCTACCTTTTCTGTTCATTTTTTTCAGTTGTTTTACCTTTGTGATTTGCCTGGCACTAGGTTGTTATCTTTTTTCTTGTTGCAGTTTGGAGGAATTGGTAGCATCTTATTTGCTGACATAATACCCCCATATGTTAAATTTGAGTCGATGATGAGTGTAGGTGGCTGGAAGGTGAGAATGTGATTTTATAGTGAGTAATTGTAAGAATAATTATTATTATATTGTGCTTGTGTATAAAGTAACCTGGAATACAGTGTTGTTCTAAGTCCCTTGGGTACTAAGGGTTTTAATGTGATGTGTAGAACTATCTTGTCAATAGCCAGAGTAAAATTAATGGGATGATAGAGGTCATTGTATTGGAGGAGCTGTGTCAAATTTTATTATCAGATGATTTGCTATACCAGGATGGTACAGTACCAACTAAACCCATTGATTAATTGCATCAGTAATTTTACAATTATAATTAATATTATTTGGGATTTGCATAATCGAGAGTTGGATAAAACTTGTCCTCACACAATCTGTAGCTAATTGAAATGAGCTGTGACCAGTTGTGGTAAGCTCTTACAGCAAATATCAACTGTGGACATGTACCATAAAAAAAAAAAAAAAAAAAAAAAAAAAACACAATTTGCATGTCATCCAGAGTGCTAGACCTAGCATGTTGACAGTCTTGGGCATGGTAACCAGGGGTTTTACACCATATCCATCCCTAGGGTAATGAAGGCAACCAAACACATTACATTTTGAACATAGTTAATATGTAAAATTGAATCCCCAAGGACTGCATTAGTGAAGAAGCACAAAATATGAGACTCTGCCTGTGTTACCGAAGCCTTAGAGGGTCAGCTGGCCGGTAAATTGCCAACACGTAAAACAAAGCTGTACAGAACATTTTACAAGTTGAACGGAAGAGGTCACAAGCTAATTAGAACATGTTACATTTGAACTGGCTATATTGCTTGGTGAAAGGCAGCAAAATTTTCCTGATTCATCTGAATAGCACTGGCATATCAACCATGCATTAAAAAAAATGGTTCACTTACTGCTCTTGCCATAAACTGGCTTGGGGATGGGAAGGAGAGATCAACATATAACATCACTGAATAGAATTGAAATTAATTTTTTCAGATAAGTACATTAATAGCCCTTCCTCCTCGGAAAGCCTCAGATAATACTGTACAGTGTACATGCTTCCGTTCCCCTTCAGCTGACCTCGGTGAAAAAAAAAAAAAAAATTTAAATAAAAAATGTGATTAATGCATGTGAGTGGAGAAGAGAAGGGAATAATGATAATAGTAATAATAAATAAGGATGATAATATTACCCCTCAAGATATAGGCATATATTTTTCACATCAGTATGTAATAGTACCTTATATATATATTAATCAGTGTGACTTGTTTGTGTGTGTTGTGAGATGTGCTGGGATGCATCTCTTGAGCAAGTGAGCAATATACTGTACCCAGGTTAGTTAAGGGGAGAAACTCTGGTTAATTAGAGGACTACTGCATCCTCCAAACTATGCCAGGAAACAGATGGTCTCGGTGTTACTAGTAGGTAATCTGTCTTGTGGCATAGTTTAATGGAATCATTGGCCCTCCAAGTTAGCAATAACAGAATCTCCTCGTTAAAGGTTTGGTGCTGGTGAATTGGAGACTCTTGATTCCTCAAAACTGCAAAGAACTAGACAATATATATGGAGGTAGTCTGTTCGTTGGCACAGTTTGAAGAAATCAATAGCTTCCAGTTTACTGCATCGTATTTCCTTAATAATTTCAAGACTTGGGGCCACTCTCAGGAACAGTGTCATGATGTGCTGTCAGAACAAGTGTTGGTTGCTTTTGTTGGACGTCGGAAATTTGAATGCCATTAAAGATGATACAAATGAAGTACAGTAGACTTACACTTCTCAGTGCAAAACGTTGAATGAAGGTGCAATTTTATTATATTTATTGCAATATTTTTCCAGTATATTAAATACAGTAGGTCCTTATGATATAACAAGAAACTTTCATACATTTAACATAGCCATTAAATATGGGAAATTATTTGTGGGTCATACATTAAGAAATTAGGAAGTGTATGTAATATAAAGTGGCAGACAAAAGTATGAATTCATGTTATATCGAGGATCTACTGTAACTGCTGCTTTCAAACTTACCAACGGATGACCAGATTATCAACCATCGAGCACACCATGACGCGGTTCTTAAACACACTGGACTGTGTTGGGCCACATCAGGTTGCATATAAAAGTAGCCCCCTTGCTGTGATGATTTCTTCTGGTCTCTCCAAAAATACTAATATGCTTTTCTGATCATAAAGAACATTGTGGATTGAGGCTAAATTTCCATATTCTAACTACAATTCACTGGAAAAATCCTGTGTAGCCTTTGTTCTCTGGCACATTGGTGCTGTTGTTATTTCTTCTACCCAAGAAATGCTCACCATTTCTATATCAGTGTACCGACTGGGTTAGAACCTTTGCTTGTAACAGAACTTGTAATCCCATAGCAGGATAAGCATTTGTGATACTTAATGATATGGTTTATTTGGGAAACATGTAACTTACTCCTGTTAGAGAAGGGATTAAGTTTGGTGTTTGCAACTGTGTATTTTTATGCAAGGATTACAAAATTCAGGCTTGCTACTAAACTTTTAAGCATCAAATGTAGGCTCATATGCAAGATTAGTCATGAATTAGGCATTGACATTGATAAGATATATGAATTCACAGACAAAATGGTTATCATCATTTAGTCTTGTGCAGGAAAAGTTTTGGTTTTCTCGATAACAAAGACTGGTATGTTGGTGGAGCCATTGGAGTGCATAGCTGTTATCATGTGGACATAAACTTTTTAACATGAATCTTTCAAGGGTCATTCGCATATGATCCCGAAGAGGTGTGTACTAAAACGATTAATGTCCAAGTGATGACTACGATTGGTACAGTGATTCCATGCTGTGTCTTTGGTTTGATGGCTCCATGGTGTGACTTTGGTACAATGGCACAAAAGACAAGACATTGAATTATCATACCAGTCTTTGTCATTGCCTTAGCCAACATTCTCGCTACACAGTACAAATGCTGTATTCATAAGGCATTTGGAATGTCCTTCTGGCAAGGGGGCTGACTCTGTTAACCTTCACATTATCAAAGATTGAAAGTTGAAGTACATATTTATATTAGTTGATACTGGCATGAGAATAAAGTAATTATTTGCTCCCTATGGTGTTAATATTCTATTTTTATTTCACACTCCTGTCCTCATTGATTAGAAAGAGAGAGCGGAAGGGTAAAGGTAGTGTGTATGTGTACGTTGTTAGGTCCTAAAATTTGACTTTTGTTCTTACTTTTTACTTATTATAGCCACAAGCAAGAATCTTTATAACATCATGCTTATTGTGTTGATGTAAATGATATCTAGGTGGCCCAGGTTTGACATTACTTCTGCACACATATCTTTTGGAACATAAATGTGTGTTGTGTCCTCTGCATAACCATGGAAATGCTCAACTTTGACTGTGCTATAACCTTGTCAGTAAAATACAGCCTGTATGGTCTAGCTTTGTAGAATGCATTTCTACTACTGTAGTTCCTTCAGAACTCCTGACCTCTCTTCCATCCTTCTCTTCTTTTCTTTCCTCATTATTTTTACACCCATACAGAATCCATAGAAGGATCTGCTTGTCAGTAGCTGTTTAAATGTCCTTTGTATCCCCCCTCCTCCCCTTGCCGTCCGGCCTGCTTTACTCGGCGTGCATGAGAGGCCCTACAAGAGGTGTCATTTTTATAATTCGTAGGGCATCACACACACAAATCAGACCCTGAGAGTGGCCAACGAAGGGCTTCTGGTAGGGTGATACTGCAGGGGAGAGGAGGGAATGGAAGGATGAAACTATGAGATGGAGGAGGGGAGGGGAGGGATGGAAGTGTGAAATAGGGGGTGGGGTGCATGAGGGATGTGGAAGGATATATTGGAAGTGGAATGGGAAAGGAGTATGAAGGTATTGGTGCTATTTCCTGCTTTGCTTGTATCACCACTTTTTCTGTCTATCTGTCTAGCTGTTTGTGTCATATTGGAGAGAGAGAGAGATAGAGAAGAAAGGAGATCTGTGGACACCCAAACAACACACACACACAGTATCACCAGCCAGGACAATCCCAACTAATACAGAAATTTGCCTCGCCCCGCCAGTCACATAGAATAATATTATGCATGGCGACTCCAAAAGGTACGAGAATCTGTTTGGTAAAACCAATGGAAAGAACGAGTTAATGGGGAGCATTGTGTGTTTGTGTACGTAAGCGCTCGCATGTGTGTGTTTGGTCAGTTGAGTGTTTTTATACACTTTCTTGACAATTTGCGCCACGCCCCTGTTCCTGCCACCTTTGTCTGTCCTACCTCACCTCTCCACTCTTGCTTCTCTCTCTCTCTCTCTCTCTCTCTCTCGATGTGTAAGTACAGTACGTAGATAAGCAGATGTTTAATCGGGCAGTGCAAAACGAAGATCGAGGTAGCGGAGTGGGGGGGTGGGGGGACGGTAAAAAATCAAGACTTGACTGAAATTGACAGGCAGAAAGGGTAGGGACGGACGGAGTGTTGGAGAAAGAAGCTGTCCGGGGTTGGTTGGGGCAGGATCCTGAGTTGGAGAGGACAGGATGGGGCTGTTAGTTTTGATTTACGCTGAGGAACCGCTGAGGATTCACGTACAAGTATGTGTATGTAGCTTTGTGTTGTCTTTAAGGGCCGATTCCACTGTGGCTTTGGATTGTTATGATCCTCCCCAACCACACTTGTTTGTCTTAATTACATCCAACAAACTCAGTATCCATATCCACAAAATCTGTCAGGTAGTTCCATTATTACCATAGTTTCATAGTGGAGTCATCAAATTCATCCAATAATTCACTCATGAGTCATTTACACAGTTCACAGTTTCTTTCGTTATGGTGCTTGCTAAGCAAAACAAACCACTGTGGAATCGGCGCTATGTGTTGATGGGTGTCAGTGTCGTTTGTGTTAGTGTTGTTGTTGATGTGTTAGTATCGTTTGTGTTATTAGTATGGCTCTTTTGTGTTGTCAATGTGTGGCAGTGTGGTTCGTGTTAGTGTGGGTTTGTGTTGTAGATATAAGTGTGAGTTGTATTGTAGATTGTCAATGTGTGTAAGTGAGTGTTCGTGACTTCGTGTTGTGATGTAGTGTTTACGTGTGGATTTGTATACTGTACGTAGATGATTGTAAGTGTGGGTTGTGATGTAGCCTAGATGTGTGTAAGGGTGGGTTGTGTTGTAGATTGTAAATGTATGTATGAGTGGGTCGACCTGTAGATGTTTGTAAATGTGTCTAAGTGAGTGTTCGTGTTGTGATGTAGTGTTGATGTGTTGGATTTGTACTGTTGGTAGATGATTGTAAGTGTGGGTTGTGTTGTAGATGTGTGTAAGGGTGAGTTTGAGTGTAGGTATAGCTCTGTACGTACTACATATGAGGGTGAAGTAGTTACGTGCAAAGTGAGCGTTTTAGTGCAGGTGTGCATGTGTATGTGTGGTTGAAGGCGTGTGTGCATATTTGGGTAAAGGTGCGTGTAAGTGTGGGTGTATGTACAAGTGTGTAAATAATCTGTAACTTTTTCTAGGTGTACTTGTAAATATGGGTGTTAGTGGGAATTGAAAAGAAGAGAGAAACCTGCACTAGGCCTGGAAGACCATGTACTTCGAGGGAAATGACAGAAAGGAAGAACACCAAGGTCGAAAGATGTTGAAGAAAAAGAAAGATAGTTGAAGAACTGAAAGAGAAACTGAGTAATAGTATGATAGTATTAATGCATATATATATATATATATATATATATATATATATATATATATATATATATATATATATATATATATATATATATATATATATATATTGTGTGCATGTGTGTGTGTCTGTAAATGTAAATAAGCAAGGCATTTCATCCCTGTGTTAAAATTATCACCAATACAACACAGCCTTTACCTAGAATGTTTTTGACACCTTAATACACGACTGTTTACCTAATATATCTTTATGCACCTCGCCTCCTGCATCAATAAATTTATGCATATATTTACACGTTGCTTCAAAAACGCCATAAACATTTCATTGGGTGCCAGAACACTATTTTTGTTTGCCTCTTGAGTCCGGGGATTTTATATCGTTGTGGGTGTGTAGATAATGATTATATGCTTTAATATATTATAATATATATTTGTTTAAATTCTTTTTCTCTCTCGTTTATGCATCAGACTTACTCTCATCTAATTTACACACACACACACACACACACACACAGCAATTTGTGTGTGTAATGGTGTGTGTGTGTTGAGAATGTGTAAGATTGTGTGTGGTGAGTATATATAAGACTGTGTGTGTGTGTGTGTGCTTGTGTGATTGCCACTTCCCGCCACTATACTGTTTGGTCACATAGGAAAGGTGACGCACTCATACCCACTCCTCTCTCTCTCCCACTCCCCCATACCCACTCTCCCTTCCTCTCCCACTCCTCTTTCCCAGTTTCTCATACCCATTCTCACTTTCTCTCCTCCCTCTCATACCCACTCTCACTTTCTCTCCTCCCTCTCCTACCCACTCGATCTCCCTTTCTTTCTCACTCTCTCATACCCACTCTCCCTTCTCTCACATCTTCTTTGTTATTTCTATTTATCCCTCAATATATTCTGTGTTATCTCTATGTTCTTCTTCTCTAATCTTGTTGTCCTTTGCTATCTTATCTTTATCGTGTTGTTATTGTTGTTGTCCTGCATCTTTGTCGTCTCTCCTACCATGTTCGTGCCACTCCTTAATGTTTTTGGTCGCCATTATTCGTCCTGTTGTCCTCTCTCATGCTCCCTCACTCACTATCTGCCGTCTCCTTCCCTCCCTGTCCCTCCCCCACTCACTACACACCCTCCCTGTCCCTCCCCTACTCACTACAGCCTCTCCCTGCCCCTCCCCCTGCCCCCTCCCACGTCTGCAGTTTCTCCCTCCTTGTCCAGTCCCTGTCTCACCTTGTCTGCTGTCCCTCCTTCTCCCCTGTCTTGCATCCCTCCCTCCCTTTCTCATATGTATCATTCTCTCTCTCTCTCTCTCTCTCTCTCTCTCTCTCTCCTTTCATTTGGCTTCTCCTTTACCATTACCCTTCAGTTTTTCCTTGCCTGTTTTAACTCATTCTCTTTTTATCTCCGTTTACTCCTCCCTGTCCCACTATCTGCCCCTCCCTCTGCTTTGATCTCATTTATTACTACGGTATTATTCCCTCTCGTATACAGTAAGCTTATCTAAAAATGTAATATATTTTCCTACTTCCTTACGTACGTCTTCTTGGTTTATTCTTTATGTTCTCCATTATGTAAACATATATGAATTTATTCACACCTTGCAGTGATATTTTTATTCTCTGCTCTGCCACACACTTATATTCATATAAACTCAGAATATCACTAACATTCAACCTTAGCATTCATACGTTGACATTTATTACTCCATTTATTTAATCATTATCTTTGTGTTTGTCTCGCTAACCGGTTTTATCTTCGTTAATCACCCATCATTTACATTATTATCTAAAGTAAACGTGCTGAGTAGCTCCTACTCATGATCAACGCGGCACTCTCTCCACCAGTGTTGAGTGTTCCCAGTTGGTAAAACTAGAATATATCCCCAATCTTAAAAAACGTATCATTTCGGACCAAAAAGTATCCACTCCAGATTTTAATACTTTAAATTCAGTGCTCGCAACCCGGAAGGAATTAAGCATGTGTGTCTTGCTGTGTATAAACAAACACAAGGAGTCAAACGAGATCCTTAAGTGCTCCCCTTACATTTTTCTCACCATTTGTTGACATGGAGGCACGAGTCAAGTCCAGCCAAGTCAGTTCACGCTCTATACATTCCTGCAATCATTTATTTCTCTCCCTTTACTGCACACGCAAAAACACCTCTCTTTTAGGGGTAGACATTTAGCGGGCTTCTTGCCTTTAGTCCTTACCTGTCTCAATATGAAAGAAAAAGCTGGGAAAAATCTTGCTGCTATCATGCTCTTTTTAGGATGCTACTATTTTTTTCCGCGTATATCTTTTATTCTTATGAAGTCTAATTATGCATTGTACCCTGCAAGCAGTATGGATAAATTATCTAGAGATTATATTCTTTAGTTTATATATGAGCATCTGCTAAAAAAAAGACTTGTGTGATTTGCGACCTCCTCCGTGGAGTGTATCTGAGATGATGCTCACAGCTCACATTTTTCTCATGTAGCCACGGTGCCGCCAGGTCTCTACCCCTCTGCCGGATGTACGATCATATTTTTCATCACGTGTGATTTAGGGCCGTATCATTTGATGACTAACTTTCTTATTGACGTTTATATAATCAGATTGGATGAGTAAATCCAGGCAGACATAGGAATTGAAATGACACAGCTGTACAGGCCATGTGTATCATCTGTTTACATTGGCATCTGTACGATCTATTGTGAGCCAAAGGAATATCCTCAGAAGAATCTCAGATGTGCCATGGTAGTCTAACATTACTGGTAGGGAGGGTTGTATTCAGTCCTCATCTCCGCTCCCTCCACACATTGTTTCACTGGACACTCACTGGTATTTGTTGTAGAACCAGTCCAACTTAACTGGCATGTAGTGAAACGGCTACACGGACTTACAACTCGGAAGAAAGGGAAACGAGAATGTGAAGAAACGCTTTTAAAACATTACTGTTAGTATTGTGGGTTGACCCCTTCCCTACCATCATCAACTCCATGACAGGCCTCTACTACTACTACTACTACTACTGCAAGACCAACTACCACTACTACTACCCCTAATACTACTCTTTCTAACATTCATCATCATCATATTCTACCAAAATAATAACAGCAAGATACTGACTGAAGAAGGCGAAGGTGGAGTGGTGAACATTATAGTGATGCTGGTGATGATGGTAGTAGTGGAGTGGTGAACATTATAGTGATATGGTTGTAGTAGTGGAGTGATGATGATGGTGGTAATGTGGTGATGGTAGTAGTAGTAGTAGTGGTGACTGGGTACATTCACCACCACCACAACACCTGGCAAGAGTAACTTTTCTCATCACTCACCACCACCACCAGTCATCATCAATCTACCTTCAAGTGGTGAGTAGTAGGGACCAGTTTTGTTTACAACTTTTCTCTTTTTGCATGTAACTTGATAAATTCATTAATTTGTGGCGGAGGTGGTGGAGGAGGAAGATCGATTACTGTAGGATATTTGTGTTTATCATTTTTCTTGTAAGCATTTTATAACTATTTTTCTGATTGGTTTGTGCATGATTAGAGTGAAGGCTCGTCCATTATGTTTAACGTTAGGTACAGTACATTATTTTCTCCTTTTTAAGCATTTATACATACATATTATTGTGTAGGTTCGTTTTAAAATAATTTAGTGAAAGAGTAGTATAGTGTAGCGTAAGCTGAATTGTTTGATTGTCAGGATTGAGAATTATTTAATACACTAAAAATTAATACAGTATACTCGTAGCCTAAATTCACTAGAGTCTATATTTTTCTACAGCTATGTCTCGATTTGGCTGTATCTGTAGGTAACTGTTTGGACTTATTGAGGGTTTGCAATATATTTATACGTACTGTAGGCTAATACGGTGTTTCCTTTTTTGCAACATACTGGTGGTAGCTTGATTGCCTTGGATCAACAGGCCTTATTAATGAGTTGACATATAAGTTTGTGAGTTTTTGCTTTTATTTGCTTGATGTTATAATAAATAATATGTACTATGTTGTATACAATGATGATTAAGTTATATATGTACTGTACTCTGTTGTATTCGTGCTTTTAAAGCACGATATAATATACTGATATAATATACTGATAATCCTGGTAAGCGTATAATGTGTTGACACGGACTTTTAATGGCATGACACGTAGCCTAATAGATTTACATGATGATACAATGGGTTGACGTGACATGATAATGGATTGACTTGCTTATCCTGGACTGACATGACGATAACTATGGTTGACAGCATGAATTGACACATGTCTAACTTTATATTGGGTTGACATGACTATACAAACTTGTTAAAGTGACACGTAATTGTAGCCTAATGATTGACACTTATCATAATCGAGATGACATGGATTTTTGTTCAGGGATGAATCGATCTTTTGTTGGTGAATTGGAAGATCTCTGCCAGATGCCTCCAAACTATGGCTACGAAACATAATTATCCTCTACTAGTACCATTGAGTACGTTAGTTTTCTGGCGTAGTTTGGAGGAATCAATGGCACCCCAATTTACCGTCAACAGAGCATCCCCTAAATTGCAAAATACGGACGAACATGACGTTATATCGATGAGGTTGGCGGCTTGATTATACCATTTCCAGGTTAATGTGTCGTTAATGTATATAGGTAATTGAAATAACAGTACGTGAGTGAAAGGTTTGACGCCATGTTGAAAGAAGTGGTGTGAAATGAGTAGTAATAACACTCGAACAATTTTGGGGATACAAGGTGAAATGGTGACCTCGATCGGACCAATTAGCCTACCCCGTTGATTCCGGACCACAAATTACTTGGGCCGAAATGATTATTATGACAAATAGAGTCTGTTTAGGAAATATCATCTAATTTTCAGGTCACGATCAGGTTCTATTGGCCACAAGAATTCTTACACGCTGTTTTCGAGGGTTTACCATATTCAGAAAATGTAAGACTACGTAACTGTTGTACAATATTTTGTTATTGTTGTATTTCAATCCCGGTATCAATTGGTAAACCATGCATTACAGTAATTCCAGAATAATGACCTCTCTTTCCAAGAAGCCTGTGTACGAATTCCTGTCTAACCGTAGCCTACCATAGGGCTATATACTGGTTCGGTTGATAATGTATCATATCGTTTGCTAACCAGTGTTGGGAACCGAGTAAACTTAATTAGGTTCCTGACGATGATATCAGATATCTCTGATGTCATCGTCAATGTTCAGGTTATCGTCACCAGCAACCATTTTACAACCGAATATTATGACATCTCTATTGACAAGTGTTATCGGGACACAAAAGTAATGGTCATATACCTGATAAGATAATATGTTACCCACTGATAATTAATACTCGATACGCATAAGATTCTGAATAGACATCCAACATTTCTGTATGGAAGGAGTGATTTTCACTTTGATGAGTGGGAAGAGTCTACCGAGTTCCAGAGAGAGAGAGAGAGAGAGAGAGAGAGTGAGTTTTGAGTCAGTGAGTTAAAGTAGAAATGGATAATGCATGTAAAATGTTTATCCTACAAAAAAGTTTTATCGAGTGCTCCGGTCAATTTGTTAGATGTGGGAAAGTGTCTATACAATTTAGGCTATATCTACTATTTATACTAACAGACTCGGCACGAGTTTTTAGATACCAGTCGGATTATAGTCACAATAAATTCACACATCAGATCGTGTAACCGAAAATAGTACAATACACACAAAATTGTAGGGGTTTATCTGGTAACATTGCCGGTATAATACAATAACTGTAGGCTATAGAGTGAGTATAGACAGTGGTTTATACAGTCGGGAAAAAATATGATACACGAGTGCATATTCATTTACACTATACAACAATGGCAGGCTGTTTTTGCAGTGGATTTTATTTGTTACTTTCTAAAAAAAAAAACTACTGTATCTGGTAGGTTCAGTTTTTAGAATCTCATCGTACTTCAGGATCCAGTCCTTATCTACAATGGCTCTTCATAACGATTGCTATTAAGTTCTGTTTTTTTGAGTCCCTACACATGTTAGATTCTTTCATTTGGGTGCTTACAAATCGAGTCTGAACAACGCACGGAACTTTGGCCTCGTTTAATTTACCGACTATGCAATAAATCATATTAACACTCCCCACGCAGTTATCATGAGGCTATAAATACATCAAAGATGGAGGAAAGACAACATATACCAAAATCATTTGCCAAAACACTGATATTGAGATATTAATGGAGTTTCTGGTTCATTTGGACTACGTGGTACGAATTTATTACCTTCAATCCTAGCCCGCAGGGAAGTCGTGATAATCGTGAAGAAAAAAACCACAGTGAACGAAAATATAAAGGTATATTAGTAACTAAGAAGCCAGAATATCAGAGGTACCCAAGGAAAACAAGGTGACGGAATACGAGTACGAAATAAAAAGTTAAGCCAGAATTTCTCGCCCCATGGCACCATGTTTGCGTTGCCTACATGGTGTGTGTGTGGGGGGTGAACAGAAGGTGATGGATGTCTGTGTACTTATCCCACCAGACTGAGAACATGGTCTTATTTACTTATCATATAGAGTTGGGTTTGGTTGGTTAATATTGGAGGTGAGAATATTATGGCGTCAGGGAAAATGTTCCATGCGTGTATTCAGAGTAGATATGGGATAATTTTGCAAGTACGAGAGATATACTAGGCTATTTTTTTTATTATATTATGTAATGATATGCATGGGGATTTGAAGGAATATATGCATTACTATAATTGAGAATACCAGTTTTTACTAAGACCAGTCTAAATTTTGAATCGTTACCTAAGAAATAAAATGATAATGAAATACAGTAAATCTCGCAGGTCAAATAGTTCGGAGATTATAATTATAAGCTATCCTACTTCCCTGGGTTCAGCATAAAGAAAAATCCTATAATAGTCGTAATCTTAGACCTCCTCGACACAATTAAGGGTGAGCTACTATTGCAAGGGAAAATAAAGTTGGGATAATGCAGTTGTGGCTGAAAACTTTACACACGCCAGCTGATATACCATTTAGAACCATGTTTGTGCAGCGTGATGTGACGAGATAGCTATGTGTGTGTGTGTCTGACGAGATAGCTGTGTGTGTGTGTGACGAGATAGATGTGTGTGTGTGTGTGAGACCAGATAGATGTGTGTGTGTGTGTGTGTGAGACCAGATAGATGTGTGTGTGTGTGTGTCTGTGTGACGAGATAGATGTGTGTGTCTGTGTGTGTGTGTGAGGAGATGGGTTGCCTGTGTATATGCATGTTCACCTTGACACACACACACGCCTTATGTGACCATCCATCCATCACAGTGTCTACTCCATCCTAGGGTATGTCTGGTTCTCCCCCGTCTGCTACTAGAGAGAGAGACTGATCTGATATGGAACAGAACAGTCAAGGGAGAGATACGTGTGAATATTGACTCTGTGTGAATGTCAGTTTTTTCATATTCTTTCACTATTTTGCATATTAAATCTTAAATCAGGAATAGTAAGGCAGTGTTAAAAGTTATAAGCAGACCAAGTGTTTGTATCGTAACCTTGTGATGGGTAACATGGCTTATTTAATATATGTGTAGACTTTATCATACTCAGAAAAGTGTTTGTTCAGTAGTGCATTGCAGTGCTGGTGAATCATAAACCGAAAAAAAAACAAAAACATTGTAATATTTATGGAGTTTAACGTTTTAGGGGTAAATTTATTTACACTCGCTGCTGTACATTTGGGAGGCTGTTGAGTCAGTTCGTACCCCGCCCCTCTAGACGCTGTGTAAATACTCCTTCCCCTACTCCACCTTCACATCTCTCCACCACACGACGGATTCATGTTTGCACAGCGCGGATATCGTTAAGAGAGGCAATATATACTCACCCTGCCTCACCTTGCACTAGCCAAAGATGGGGCTATAATGATAGTGTATTCAACATTTTTTTTTTTTTTCGTGTGTATTTTAATCTTGGTAAGGAGGAGGAGGAGTGCATGGCGGCGAATAGAGGTTTTACATAATTGGGTATGTTTAGATGACCTAAGGTTGAAGAGATGTACTTGTAGGTAGCACAGAAGTTGCCTCATATGACATGCATAATTATGGGGTGAATCTCTTTTTGGTACAATACAATAGAACGCTACTGAATCCTCCAAACTATGTTACAAACAACAGATCTGCTATTGGTAATATTAAGGTGGTTATACTTTCTGGGATAGTTTGGAGGAATCAGTAGCCCTCCAATATACCAACAAAACGAGGTTCTCCCCTGAAATCCTCTCTACGTCTATTGCATTAAATGCAGAAAAAAAACAAGTGTTACCGGGTCTATTGTTGGCTAAATATAAATCTATTTAAGTGACGTTGTGAAGAAGGGTCATTGAAACTTGAGTACGTTCTTCAAGTATTGCATTCCAAAGCACCTTACAGTTTTGTTTTAACACAATTTTTGTTTATAGTATTAAAAGGGAGAGGACGAGAATCCTTATATTTTTTTCTTTTTCTTAACGCCTTACATTGTAGTGAATGTTTGCAATTACATTTATATTGCACCAGAGACGGGGGGGGGGGGGAATTATCCGAATGATTCTTCTTCGTTGCTTCCATAATGGTTAGGCTGCAGTGGTGAACACAAACACTGCAGAAGAGGCTTTGCAGACAGTATTATCACATGCATTACTTGTGTGGCTTCAGTGCCCAGACGAAAAACTTTAATTGCATGGGATAAATAAGCACCTACTAGCTCGTAATCTCATCTAGCAAAGCATTTCCCCTTCTGTCTCAAAAGAAAAAAAAAGTGGCACAACACTGCAGCGTTTGATATTATTAGGCTATGTACAGTCACTGACAAAATCGTAATCCCTATATATGTACACTCAAGCTCTATATATTAAGGTGTCTAGAAAGTAAAATATTTGTTGCTTAATAATATTTTACTTGTTTGAATATGATGATGTATAGTGGGGAATTTGTCATTATGCCGTAGATACTCTATATACCACCGGAGGGCAAAACTGAGGAGAGATATTAGGCTACTTATGTTCGCGATTCGACGCACTGTGATTATGTTTATGGTTAAATTTGGGAGAACTGGTCAAGCTGCAATATTGTTTACAAGTGTATTCCTCGATCCCTGCTTTTAATTTTTTAAGTACAAGCACTGCAGTTATCACCATATTGTGAAAAGTTAAAAAAAAGTCTTATTTACTAGTCTGAACAGAGGTATAATACGTTTGGTAATATATATTTGTTCTTTTTATTTTATTATGTTTTATGTTAGATGTTCTCACTTGTTTTGTCTTAGAGTTTATCGTATGTTACTGTAATAAAATATACTCCAGCTTGATCTTGAAGAGGGACGTGTGGAAAAAATAACGACAGCTGCTGGGAAAGGAAAATAAATTTAGGCTGTACGACATGTTTGGCGTTGGACCAGTCGGACGGGCTACACAACTGACAGGTACCGCCATTTTTCTAACTTGTATAATATATCGTATTAACTTGTGAAGGCAGCAAGCGAAGGAGGGAGAGAAAGATTGAGCTGTCCTGTCCCGTCTTATAAAGTCTTCTTCAGTGTCCAATTCTCTCTAGCAACGCATCTGCCCCATGAAACTCCTTAGAGAGAACCGTGGATAAGTGAGAGCCTGTGTTGGCTGGAAAAGATGGTTTGATCGCGCACATTTGCATAGATAATCTCTGATGGCAAAGGTTGTATGAATTATGTAGTAGTTTTACGAGATGAGATTTTCCACATTCTTTTTATATTATTGGTCCCTCAAACCCGCCTTTGTTTATGGTGCCGGCCAGGTTTGAAACTCCTTGATAGACTTGTGTGTGTGAGTTTTTTTTTGTCAACTTCTTTTCATTTTCCGTATAGGGTAATCTGATTATCCGCACATTATGTCTATATTGGTTGTTACTGACCGGTCAGTTGGGAAATCTCTCTGTGATATCTTTATGGTTTCTGACTTTAGCTTAAGGTTTCATTTATAGTGCCCGGGTAAGAAATATTTGTTTTATAGATTTTTTTTCTTTAATTGTTCTAGCCGTCCATCTCATCTGTTTCTTTCAGACATAACAGTATCTATCTTTTTAAATGTACAGAATATCTATTTTTGTCCTGACGTATTATTTTGTGTCTCTAGTTGTTTTGGGCTACTCATGCTTTTGTCCTCGCGTATTATTTTGTTTCTTTGTAGTTGTCTTAGCATACCTTTGTGTTCCTATGACTTGGCCATCAGTCCCTTTCTGCCATCTGCCATCTATTTCTTAATCTGCCTATACATCTATGGCTTTGTGTCCCTCCCAGCGTTCTATGTATGTGTGTCCCGGAGTTCTGTGTGTGTGTGTGTGTGTGTGTTCCTCCCAGCTTTCTGTGTCCCTCCCAGCGTTCTGTGTGTGTGGAGGCGGAAACATTAAGGCCCTATCGTTCCAGAAAATTACCCCTACCGTACTGTGTCTCCCTCGACCTGAAGGTTTAACCCTCCCATCTTAACGCACCTTCATTACAGTCGCCTACAAAAGATTTACCACCCCTGCTAACACACCCATCTTAACACACCTTCATTACAGTAGCCTACAAAAGTTATAGCACACCAGCCAGCCTATAGAACATCTAAGAATGCCGTATTGATTTCTTGACGATGAATTAGTAACCTACATTGACATTATTTTACTTGTATGATATATCCTTGAACATCATATAGGATGCATACAGGTATACACCCATCTGTTTAATCAAAGTTTCAACCTTTTCCTTGTCGTTTGTACCGATATATAAATTTATGTTTTGTTTCCATTCCACTCAGTTTTCCTACTCTCACTTACCTCCTATACCTCACTCTCCTGCTCTCTCCCTTTCCACCCGCCAACAAACTACCCATTTAGTTATCGCCCAAAGTGTCCACAGATCGGCCCTTTTATTTATCAACCAACCAACCTTTAACTTATCCAGCCTTCGTACCCATGGTAGTATAGTAGTATGGTTCCTTCGTACCTAAACAATCCCCAAGGCACAAACCCAAATCATCCACCATATGCAGCCAATATCTTACACAGCTGCCATCTATCTACCCACCAATCTAACCAGTTTTGCTACTAGGCTATTCCACCCTATCACAAACTCAGCCATTTTTCTACTCACCAATCTATCCAGTTTTGCTACTCTTCCACCCACCCTCCCACAAACCCATCCATTTTTCTACCCACCAATCTATCCAGTTTTCCTACAGTTCCACTCCACCACAAATCCATCCATTTTTCTACCCACCAATCTATCCAGTTTTCCTACAATTCCACTCCACCACAAACCCATCATCTATTTTTCTAGTAGCCTAATAATCCTTGGCTACACCCCAACACATCTGCCGCGTCTCCCCTCAAGGCAAATTATTAGCCTCTTTAGCTACCAATCCGCCCCACAAACTCATCCATTTACCTACCACCCTAATTATCCACCACACCTAATCTCCCGCCCTGTTACCGTCTACCTCCTTCCCTCCCCTGCCATTTTCCGTCCCACTCTCCACCTAATCTTACGCTTCAATACCGGTAACGGCCTCAATCAGTTACCGTCGCGTCACCCAAAAACACGCCCCAAATGCCACATGACTTTGAAAAATGCGATCGTAGCTTGTTTTGTATTTCTCTGCGGGCGGGTTGGTAGAAATCCGTCTTCATGTTTTGATAATCCTTTGTTTCTATACGGTGAAATTTATATATATATAGGATACGATACGATATTTGCTGAGATGTGTGTGTGTTTGTGTGTGTGTGTGTGGGGAGTGGGGATTATATAATGTAGTCTGGTGTTCTGCAACTTTCTCTGAACCTATTAACTGCTTGATTTGATGGCCGATGCATTAAATTGGTAGATGGGTCACTCAGCCAGAAAGAATTAATACTCATGATGAAGAGATGTTGCTCATATTGATTTACACGGAATTGTGTGATTACTTGGGTCGTATAGGCAAGGAAGTTTAAAGAGTTAGTAAAGATTTTATGAGGCCTGATAGGAGTTTGTTTTGAAGTTGCTCAGAAGTTGTATATGCGCATCTGGCCCACCTAACAACACACAGAAGCTCGTTATTCTATTTTATTTGATGTTTGTTTGTATTGAAGTGCACAGGAAGGAGGACAGGGTGCGCAGAAGTTGTATTTGCGCATCTGACCTCCCTAACAATACGCAGAAGCTGCTTTTCCATGACAACAATAGTTAATCCCACGTGTTAACGCTTCGAATGGACCCTGGGTGAAAAAAGTACTGTTAAGTGGTTGGCTCGATGCTCGGGATTGATGTTGTGGATTTTATTGAGGGACGCAGATTCTGTCTTTCAAACTGTTCCCAAAAGCTGACTGGCTGTCTATCGTATGATATTGTATGGTACTACAGTATGAGTGGTCATTTTGACGTGAAGCAGTTTAAAGTCTGTTCCCTGTATGATTAAACTGTCGAAGAGAAGAAACCTGTATATATTCTGTGTCAAACAAAGGTAGAATGCAGATGACATCGTACAAGGCTAATACTAACATAGACTAATCTTGAGAGTGTTAGCTGTACAATGAATAATAATTAACCATGTGTTGGGAAGGGGAGAGGAGAAGGGATGGCAGGCTAGGTACTTTTAGGAGAGTGAAGGGATGGTAGAAGTATTAGCCTATGTACTTTGATCGTGATTAGAAAGTTGAATATTGTGCAGTGATTGAGTTTGGTTGACATGTGTGTGTGTGTGTGTGTGTGTGTAAGAATATGTGTACGTTACCAACCACGATGTCAGTGTAATCATGTGGCTTGTAACTTACTTTTGGTGTGTGTGTGTGTTATATCACCCTATCAATGCAATGGAACAAACCCTTCGAGAGGTAGCCTACCATGAAAACAATAAATTAATGTTGGAAGTGCAAAGTATAAGGCTTATATTTTATTGTACCACAGACCACCAACAGCTTCAACTGGACTTGGGCTGTCGACTTTTGTTTTTGACTGTACACGTGGCGTAAGAAAATTGGATGAAATTGAATTAAGATTAGCAGCCCCGCGAAATTGATGGTATGTATGTATGTATGTACTGTCGAAGTGGAGGGAATCGTGAGGTGTGCTTTCATCAAAGGTCAATTTAGCGCCGACATAGTGCCTACCGACCTCTCCAATTGTTTTCTTTTTTTCAACGGTACACAGTCGCGCCGCTTCCAGGTACAACCACCAATTTATTATTTTTTAATATATATTTTTTACTTGGTCTGCTCTGGCGTCTGTTTGTTGTCTTTCTGAAGGGACGTGTGATGTTGTTACAGGGAATTGGTGGCTAATGATGCACCCAAGTTCTGCCATGAAACAGACTCCCTCAGTGTTGGAACTGTTTCGAAGCAAAGTTTGGAGGATTCGGTTACCTTTAATGTGCCGAATGTAGTTTTAGGCACTTCAGACCACAAGATAAATTGAAAGAAACGGAATATCATGCTTGCCGTCAAACTTCAAAATATATTCAGCGAAATATCATGAAAAATGCAGACGAAATCTTACAAATCTTCGTGTCTCCTTCACTTTTCGTGTGAGTTAAGGCGAATTTACTATACCGCAGTGCCGTTGTGGTTTTACAAGGAAAAAAAAATATATATATATGAACAGTATAATCCGTGCTTGAGTGAGAAGAAGTCCAGACAGACATGGTGGGTGGTCTGGAGCCTCACACGTGGTCACGGTTGCCAGTTAGTTCAGTTAAAGGAGAGGTTTTTCATATTGGTAAAGTGGAAGGCTACTGATTTCTCCAAACTATGCCAGGAAACAGACACCCTCAATGGTACTGACTAATATATAGGGGATCTGTTTGGTGGCATATAGTGTGGAGGAATCAGAGACCTTCCAATTCAACAACAAGAAAACATCACCTTAAGGGGGTAATTCATTTTTGTTACATTGGAACACCTTGATTCCTCCAAAGTATGCCAGAAAACAGCAGGACCAGATGAACAAATATAATGGAGTTCTGTTGCCTGGAATAGTTTGGAGGAATCAGTTGCTCCATATTTACCAACACTGTACTTCCCCCCTTAATTTTCTTACAGTTCAGGGTGTATATTTCCGAATGCTTGTGAATACTGTACCTCCATTAAGGGGACAATATATTATACATTTGTTATATTTATTACAGCGCCTTGATTCTTCCAAAATACAGTACAGTATGCTGGGAAACAATACCAGGTGATAAAAATTAATTGGAATAGTTTGTAAGAATCTGTTGCTCCTGATTTACCACCAATTAACACTATTATACCCCATTAATACATTACAGTTGATATTGATCATTATTTTGTACAGTGGAAAGTCAATTAATTATATAACTAAACACCCATTTCATTTTCACTTCCAAATAACAAGCCACCACGAGAAAGGATTTGGAATTATTCATATCTATTCTCGACCCTGCCGCCTGCCTGGAAGAATAATATATATAGGTATTGTAAGTTGGCATCATGCAGTCAGTCAGCAAGCGAAGTGAGTGTTGTAGTAATCAGCATTGGGGCATCACTAGTGAGAAAGGTGGGAGGGGTTTACATTGTGGCTGGTGTAACTTTAATAAGAGGTAGCAAGAGTCAGGAGATGGTAAATTAAAGGGAGATGAGAAATTAAGAGATGGAAAAATGTGAGATAGAAAAGAGTCACCAGGAAATGAGATAGTAAGGAGAGATGGAAATATGAAATAAAAAAGATACCAGGAAATGAATGAGATAGAAAAGAGAGATGAGAAATTATGATGGAGAGATGGAAAAATGTTAGATAGAAAAGAGTCACCAGGAAATGAGATAGAAAAGAGAGATGGGAAACTATGATGAAGAGATGAAAAAATGAGATAGAACAGAAATAGAAAAGTGATTAAAGAATGAGACGGAAAAGAGAGATCAGAAAATGAGATCGAAAGACCAAAATGTGAGATAACCAAAAAAAATTAAATAGAAAAATGGATCAATACGTGAAATTGGAAAACAGACACCAGGAAATAAGATGAAAAGAAGAAAACAGAAAATGTGTGAAGATAATAAAAAAGATTGAAAGTCAGAAAAAAAAACAAATTGAGTGAAAAGTTATCCTGAATTATTATTATTATTATTATTATTATTATTATTCGACACTTGTTTCCCAAATTATATTATAGCAAGCAAATATATTAGGCCTACCGGTAAAATTATATTTATATTTTGTTTTGATGATTTTAATACGTGTGTGTGTGTGTGTGTGTGTGTGAGGAGCGGTGTGTTTCATGTGTTCGTATAGCCTGTGTGTGTGTGTGTGTGTGTGTGTAATATATGCGTGCGTGTGTGTAGGATATGAAGTGTTTGTGTGCGTGCGATGAATTTTAAACGGTGTGTGCGTGCATACTACTGGTATAAAGCGTGTGCTCATGGTGTACAGTCACACTCAAAAGTCCTACACACACACCTTACAATCACGCTCAACAGTACACACACACACACACACACACACACACACACACACACACACACACACACACACCTTACAATCACGCTCAACAGTACACACACACACACACCATATAACCACGGTCAAGAGTTTTGTCACTTTTCTTACGGTCTTTACCCTTTTGTGAGAGATTTTTTTTTTTTTTTATTAATTTATTACGCTCATGGAGTGGCAAACATGGTACATATTATATCAAATTATAATATGCATAAAGATGACATTATTATTGTATTAGCTAGTGAAATAAACTTGTAAATTACTATGTATGAAGATGAATGACAATATTATTAAAATTTATTATAATAGAGAGATAGAGAGAGAGAGAGGGGGGGGATAAATTTAATGAGAGATTGAAGGGGAAAGAGAGAAAGAAAGGAAGGAAGGAACGGTCAGAGAGATGTGAGTGTCCAGAAAAGAGAGAGAGAGAGAGAGAGAGAGAGAGAGAGAGAGAGAGAGAGAGAGAGAGAGAGAGAGAGAGAGAAAAAAAGTAAGGAAGGAACGGTCAGAGAGATGTGGTGTCCAGAAGAGTGAGAGAGAGAGAGAGAGAGAGAGGAAGGAACGGTCAGAGAGATTTGAGTGTCCAGAAAAGAGAGAGAGAGAGAGAGAGAGAGAGAGAGAGAGAGAGAGAGAACAACAACATCGTGGGTGGTCTGGAGTGAGTGAGGGGGGGAGGGGGTAGGGAGGGAGGGGCACTGGATGGGCTCCACTGATTTTGTATTGTTGGAGAGTGTGTGGCACGAGGCTCTCTCTCTCTCTCTCTCTCTCTCTCTAACCGTTCCTTCTTTACTCTCTCTCTCTCTCTCTCTCTCTGACCGTTCCTTCTTTACTCTCTCTCTCTCTCTCTGACCGTTCCTTCTTTACTTTCTCTCTCTCTCTCTCTCTCTCTCTCTCTCTCTCTCTCTCTCTCTCTTCTGGACACCACATCTCTCTGACAGTTCCTTCTTTACTTCCTGCTTTCTTTCCTTCCTTTCTTTCTTTCTCTCCCCCTCTCTCATTAAAATTATCCTCTCTCTCTGTCTCTCTCTCTCTCTCTCTTTAACACACGTACTAACAAGCACACGTAAACAGTACAAAATACATAATTTTTAACACACACACACAAACACACACCGTTATCTAACATGGAAAGCAACAATGACCACACACACACATAAACAAACACAGACTAAAAACAACATCAATTAACCATAACAACGAGAAAAAGACACAGGGAGGTCATTGCATCAGATGACCTTGACCTCTGACACTCTTTATGTGTGTTTTTTTAAGGATAGTAAGGGTGTGTTTTTTTTTTTTTTTTTTTAAGGATAGTAAGGGTATGTGTGTGTGTGTTTAAGGATAGTGTGTGTTTGTGTGTGTTTTTAAGGATAGTAAAGGTGTGTGTGTGTGTGTGTTTTTAAGGATAGTAAAGGTGTGTGTGTGTTTTTTTTTAAGGATAGTAAGGGTGTGTGTTATATTTTTATAAGGATAGTAAGGGTGTGTGTGTTTTTTTTAAGGATAGTAAGGGTGTGTGTGTGTGTGTGTGTGTGTTTTTAAGGATAGTAAGGATGTGTGTGTGTTTTTTTTTAAGGATAGTAAGGGAGTGTGTGTGTGTGTGTTTTCTTTTTATGGATAGTAAGGGTGTGTGTGTGTGTTTTTTTTTTTTAAGGATAGTAAGGGTGTGTGTATGTTGTGTTTTTAAGGATAGTAAGGGAGTGTGTGTGTGTGTGTTTTTATTTTAAGGATAGTAAGGGTGTGTGTGTGGTTTTTTTTTTTAAGGATAGGCTGTTTTTTTTTTTAAAGGATAGTAAGGGTGTGTCTATGTTGTGTTTTTTAAGGATAGTAGGTGTGTGTGTGTGTGTGTTTTTAAGGATAGTAGGTGTGTGTGTGTTTTTTTTTTAAGGATAGTAAGGGTGTGTGTGTGTGTGGTTTTAAGGATAGTAAGGGTGTCTATGTTGTGTTTTTAAGAATAGTAGGTGTGTGTGTGTGTGTGTGTTTAAGGATAGTAAGGGTCCCTATAGAGTATACCAGTCATTTCACTCCCTTCACTGGCCCCTCACTTCCTATCTATTCCATTCCTATGCCATCTTCACTCCTCTCTTCCATTCTCTCTCCACTCCCCCTCCCACTCCTTCGCTGGTTCCTTCCTACCATTTTCACTCCTCTCTTCCATTCTCTCTCCCCTCCTTCCTTCCCCTCTCCCCTCCTTCCTTCCTCTCCCACTCCTTCGCTGGTTTCTTTCTACCATCTTCACTCCTCTCCTTCCTTTCTCTCTCCCCTCCTTCCTTCCTCTCCCACTCCCTATCTGTTCCTTTCCTACCATCTTCACTCCTCTCTTTCATTCTCTCCCCTCCTTCCTTCCATCCCCTCCCACTCCTTCGCTGGTCCCTCACTCCCTATATATCTGTTCCCTTCCTACCATCTTTACTCCTCCTCTCCCATCACCAGTCTCCCTTCCTTCCATCCTCTCCCCCTCCTTCCCTGTCCCTCCCCTCCCTTACCAAGCGCTTCCCTCCTCCCCTCACTACCTTCCTTCCATCCTCTCTCCCTTCCCCACCTCTCCCTCATCTCTCCTACCCTCCTTCTCCTTCCTTCCTTCCTCTCTCCGTTCCCCACCTCTCCCTCATCTCTCCTACCCTCCTTCTCCTTCCTTCCATCCTCTCTCCCTTCCCCACCTCTCCCTCATCTCTCCCCTCACCCCCTTCCTTCCATCCTCTCTCCCTTCCCCATCTCTCCTCCCCTCCTTCTTCATTTCCTTCCTTTCGGTCCAGGCTCTTCCTGTGTTTAGTCATATCCGCCTCTTCCCATCCTTTGGTCATCTCCGCCCTCTTCCATTTCCTTTGCTCTTCACTTTACCCTGCCCCGCCCGCCCTGTCCTGTCTCTGCTCCCTGCCTTATACCCTGTCCTGCCCTGTCCTTCCTCTCCCTTTACTGCCCAGCCTTGCCTCTCCTTTCCCACCCTGCCCTCTCCTCCTCTCCCTACCATACCTCTCCTTGCCCTGCCCTGCCTATATATCCTTCCCCTGCCATGTCCTTCCTAACCCTGCCCCCTTACCCTCTCTGTATTGTACTTACATGATTTAAATAAAGGGTCAACATAACATTGCTAAACAAAAACAAAAAAATGAAATATGGTATACCTATTTCTCGTGAGGGAATAATTATAATTCTTCATGTTTGCTTCATAACTCTTTGTCGTTGAACATGAAGGGAAATTAATGAGTGTATTCATCTTGTATTTCCCCCAGACATTTTTCTTTCGAGACTTGTGAGCACGTTTCTCTCTCGGCTCTCTTCATGTTTATTATTATTTATTATTATTATTTTTTTTTTTTATTTTTTTTTTTTTTTCACCTTTGTATGGGAGATGGCAAGCCAGATGTTCCCCCAAAGAAGGAAAGAACAATGAAGTCGTAAAGTTTGGGAAAAGATGTGCAAATAAACCAAAGAATAGAAGGTACCGCCCAGTCAATTTTAATGTAAATGAGACCAAAAGTGTACTGGTAAGAAATCTGCCTTTGTGGAGAGAGAGAGAGAGAGAGAGAGAGAGAGAGAGAGAGAGAGAGAGAGAGAGAGAGAGAGAGAGAGAGAGAGAGAGAGAGAGAGAGAACACACACACACACACACACACACACACACACACAGAAATCTGCCTTTGTAGAGAGAGAGAGAGAGAGAGAGAGAGAGAGAGAGAGAGAGAGAGAGAGAGAGAGAGAGAGAGAGAACACACACACACACACACACACACACACACACACAGAAATCTGCCTTTGTAGAGAGAGAGAGAGAGAGAGAGAGAGAGAGAGAGAGAGAGAGAGAGAGAGAGAGAGAGAGAACACACACACACACACACACACACACACACGGAGTAACTTAATGTTTAATGTATATCTCGACCCATATCTGTATTGTCCGCAAACCCGAAGGACAACACATGCATTCCAAAGTGACCCATTCCTTCTGTTTGTACATTTTTCAACGGAACCTCTTAATAATTGACACAACTCTATCTTGAAAGGTGATTAAAAGTATGAGAGAGAGAGAGAGAGAGAGAGAGAGAGAGAGAGAGAGAGAGAGAGAGAGAGAGGAGAGAGAGAGGAGAGAGAGAGAGAGAGAGATTGACAGGCATGGTACGAGAGAGAGAAATTGACAGGCATGGTACGAGAGAGAGAGAGAGAGAGAGAGAGAGATAGATAGATTGACAGGCATGGTACGAGAGAGAGAGAGAGAGAGAGGGTTGGGAGAGGTAACGTAGGAGAGGAAATAATAGGGGTAGAGAATGAGGTAGGTTAATGGAGAGGCAGATTGTGGTGTTGGAGTGATGGAACACCTCCCATCATCTCTCTCTCTCTCTCTCTCTCTCTCTCTCTCTCTCTCTCTCTTGTAATTATTTTGTGCCTTCCTTGTTTCTTCTCCTTTTTTTTCTCTGTACCTTTATCACACACACACTCTCTCTCTCTCTCTCTCTCTCTCTCTCTCCTCTCTCTCTCTCTCTCTCTCTCTCTCTCTCTCTCTCTCTCTCCACCATCCCTTCCTTTCATGTGTCTCACCTCATCCTCTCTCTCTCTCTCTCTCTCTCTCTCTCTCTCTCTCTCTCTCTCTCTCTCTCTCCTTTCATGTGTCTCACCTCATCCTCTCTCTCACACACTAATCTGCCGTCACATCTTCGTCAAAGCATGAAGTCCTTGTCTCTTGTATACATGTGTAGGCTCTCCCTTCTTATCCATCTCTCCCCTTTCATTATATACCTTCCTCTCTCTCTCTCTTGATGTATATAATTCCCACTGCCTTCTGCCTGCCCTTCCCTGCATTACCTCTTCCTTTCCTGCATGCCCTCTCCTACCCTGTCCTGCACGCCATGTCCTGCTATGTCCTACCCTGTCCTGCCCTGTCCTGCCCTGCCCTGCCCTGCCCTGATGCCCCCCCAGCTCATCACTTCACCATTTGTCCTGTCGACTCGAGTATTCATTATCCCCAATTTTATGCGCCAAATAACCCACTCTTTTGTCGCGGAATGTTCAGTGTTCAACAGAGGGAGGAGGGGATGAACAGGATTAGGGACGGGGGATGGATGAACAAGAGGAGGGACGGGGGATGGATGAACAGGAGGGACGGGGGATGGATGAACAGGAGGAGGGACGGAGGTGGGTGGAACAAAAGGGAAAGGGACGGAGGTTGATGGAACAAGGGGGAAAGGGAGGGAGGTAGGTGGAACAAGGGGGAAAGGACGGAGGTGGGTGGAACAAGGGGGAAAGGGACGGAGGTGGGTGGAACAAGGGGGAACGGGACGGGGGATGGATGAACAGGAGTAGGGACGGAGGTGAGTGGAACAAGGGGGAAAGGGACGTCCCGGAGGTGGGTGGAACAAGGGGGAAAGGGACGGAGGTGGGTGGAACAAGGGGGAAAGGGACAGAGGTTGGTGGAACAAGGGGGAAATGGACGGAGGTGCGGGGAACAAGGGGGAAAGGGACGTCCCGGAGGTGGGTGGAACAAGGGGAAAGGGACGGAGGTGGGTGGAACAAGGGGGAAAGGGACGGAGGTGGGTGGAACATAGGGGAAAGGGACGGAGGTGGGTGGAACAAAGGGGAAAGGTACGGAGGTTGGTGGAACAAGGGGGAAAGGGACGGAGGTGGGTGGAACAAGGGGGAAAGGGACGGAGGTGGGTGGAACAATTAGGGGGAACAGAGTGTGGGACTGCATTGAGTCGATAAATAAATTATTATATCTTTATTATATCTTATCATATTATCTCTCAGAGTCATCAGTTGATTAAAGACCCACGTGATGCATGTAGTAAGAATTTTGGAGGTTAGTGAGTCCTTCAAACATTGCCACGAAACACCACCTATATTGAAGGAGCTTGTTTCGTGGCATAGTCAGGAGGAATCAGAAGCCACCAACATTATACATGATCACAGGGTTCCTTAACTAACCTTCTGATACCCAGGGGTTTCTCTCAGGTGAATAATATCGACGTGTGTTAGTCCTTGTATCATTAATTAAGGGGGTATATGTATAGTACAGTGGTGGTGGTGGTAAATATGGAGCAAATGATTCCTCCAAAGAAACATATATTTTTCCAAGCAACAGGATACCATTATTATTATATTCATTCGTTGGTTCTGTTTCCTGACATATTTTGGAGGAATCAAGCTTCATCCTGCCACGAGACTTACTATGAGGTACTGAACAAATTATTTATCCTTGTGTTGTTAGCGTTTTTTTTTTTTCTCATTTGTATCGTCCATGCGTTAGCCTGTGAAATCCCTACCAGTATATGGGTTATCTCTATTAAACGCGATGGATGGCGTTAGATCAAAGCATATAGAAGATACTCTCATAATTAACCACAACAATTACTCCTTATTAGCCTAATTTATGACTAGACAGTAAAAACTAGGCATTCCAAATTTGTTAACTTTTTCCCGTATCAATTTAATGCTGAATTATCTAAAGTAACTAGTCAATAAAGTAACTATAACTGGTTGATAATCGCAATAATAGGCAAAAGCTGAATTTTCCTCAGTAACTGGTGGGAAAAGCAACAAGATGGCGCCTGGGTGCAAGTTGACCGATCTCTATCTTTAGGTTTGGGTACTATATAGAGGAGGCTGCTTCCCGCGCGGCCGTTTGTTGCGCGCGCACCGGTTTGTTTATGTTTGTGTCCGCCCTGAGCAATCCTTGTCGGCGCCTGTGATCATGGTGTGCATCTCCCTCTTGACGGTGTGTGTGTGTGTGTGTGTGTGTGTGTGTGTGTGTGTGTGTGTGTGTGAAACAGGAATTCGGTGCATAAGAGTTATATTTCTTTGTGTGAGGTTACTATATGTGCATCCATACTATACATAATTATATACCTATTTACATGTGGGTAGTGCAAGTGGTTTGTTTACATACACAATGCCTGTAGTGTCACCTGTTTACATTGTAGTACCTTCCTTCTCATTGATAGGAGTGTGTGTGTGTGTGTATACAGTGGAGTGGTGGGTAGGTGGTTGCCTGGGTACCTTCCTTCTCATTGATCAGTGTGTGTGTGTGTTTGTGTGTGTACAATGGAGTGGTGATAAGTGTGTGTGTGTGTGTACAATAGAGTGGTGGGTGGGTACTCTGTATATTTGCATGTCTGATCCGCTTCTTCTCAATTATTTCGGTCCATTATCGCATGCAATGGATGGACCTGCGTGTGTGTGTGTGTGTGTGTGTGTGTGTGTGTGTGTGTGTGTGCTTGCTCGCTCGTTGTGTTGATTTGCTCTCCATTGTTGACTGTGAAGGTGTGTGTGACAGGCTGTGGTTATATTGGTGGTTGTGTGTACCTTCTTGACTGATGGTAATGCTCATGTAATTATTGTATATATGTGTTATTTTTTTCTCCTATTTTCTATATGCTCATTTGCTTGCTTCCTCTCTCCTTCGTTCCGTAATCAATTCTTTCCCACCTCCCC